>VDFB02263714.1:0-20826 GCA_007258455.2 Sequoia sempervirens
TTGGCTAATGGTGTTTGGTGGGAGGAGACTCTTGGAAGGAGGGATGTTATCGGTGTGACTTGTTGTGTGTTCGGTGTAACCCTCTATGTCGAGTGGGTTGGTCTGGATGACAAGTTATTCTTATCGAATGTCAGGGAGACTCTGGGCGAAAAGTGGTTTCGGCGAGAGGTGTGACCTTGGAGACTCTTGGCGATGGATGATTGTCTCGCCAATGGTATCATCTTTTGTCGGTATGACTCTTGGTGAAGGATGGACTCAGGGTGACTTGGAACCTGCGGGGTGACTCTTAGCGATAGCCTAAGTCTTGCTACAGATGTTCATATCGGTATGACTTGAGGGCTCGTTATGACTCATAGTGACTAGTGATTGTCTAGGCATTGGGTCTGCTAAGGATGTCGGTGAAAGGTCTTTCTGATCTTACTGATATTGTAAGTCTTGTCGATGGGAGTGTTGATGTTGATGTGACTTTGAACTCATTTTGATCTCCTACCAATAGCAATGACTCTTGCCGATAGCGATGGATGTGTAATCGGTCTTGTAGCATTGGGGAGACACTACTAGTGTCTCACCGACATGCAACACAATTTGAACACCTTGAGCAAATGACTATCCTACATGTTTTTTCTTCGACCAATCAGAGAAGCAGAATGGGAACTGCTAGCAGTTGGACTGTTGCAGCCGTTCCTGTGAGGAAGATCAACAGATTGTGAACAACATGGATATACTCTGTAATCGAAGATGATGAACAATTGGATGAATAGTAGGATGAGTAACAGGGTGAGATAACGAAGTGTTGCTCATTTGAATACATTTTTTTCTAAGTGAATTCGATGGATGTTTTCTGAGAGCATTTTTGTGTAAGGTTGATCAGTGAATATTATGTTGTTGTAAATTGACATCGGAGAGTGAAGCCCGTACTCTGTATGTAATTTTTTTACTGTAATACAAATGGGTTTTTCTTGGTGTGGTGGGTTTTTCTCCCGTAAGGGTTTTCCCACGTAAATCTGGTGTTCATCTGTGTATGTTCATTTCTTTGTTTCTGTTATTTCTTTCGTGAATATCTTAATTGAACTGTAATTGTAAAATTTTAAAGACACCTTTGCACTCTTCCCTGAGGTTTTAGTGTTAGGAGAGTTTGTTTCGCACCTTAGCTTTCCTTACAGAAGGTGTGGATGAAATTGTGGATAATAAACTTGCATCAACTTGTGTCTCATAACCTTGCCTCAAAATCTAGATGATTGTGGATCCCAAATCAATAGAGAAGGCCTTTATTTATAATGGAGGATTTAAGAATGAAGAATAGGATGAATGTGGGATTAAAGAAGGGACCAATGGCATTGTGCCACTTGTCAACATGCTAATGAAGGAGAGTGGAGCACATTTTGAATGATGTGCATGTTAAATGCATGTAGGAAAAATTTGAATTTCAAGAGGTGGCTTGTGTAAGGAGAGATGTAAGAGGAATTAATGCCAAGTTGGAGGACAAAAGTCCTTTGGGAGGGAGAATTCAAATAAGTGGAATCCTCCAAGAATATGCCATATTTGAATGAAAAAAAGAGTGAATTAGTAAATCAAATAAATTGATTTATATGTGCAACTTGGTTAGGTTGACTTACCCAAGGGTGGAGTTAAAAGGTAGAGGAATAGGGGATTAGTGTTAGGAGTTAATTAATTTGGGATTAATTAACTTAGATGAACTTAGTTGATTGTGACATTTAATTTAAATGCTTGAATTTATTTAAATCAAATGAGAGGATATTAAGATAGTAGTGATTTAATTAAATAAAATAATTTATTCAATTAAATGAAGAACATTAGGATTTAATTAAATAAAGTTGATTTATTTAATCAAATGAAGAACATTAGGATTTAATTAAATAAAGTTGATTTATTTAATCAAAGAGAGAACATTAGGATTTAATTAAACAAAGTTGATTTATTTAATCAAAGAGAGAACGTTAGGATTTAATTAAATAAAGTTGATTTATTTAATCAAAGGAGGAATTTTGATGAATTAATTAAATAAAGATTATTCAATTAATTGGTTAGTAAAGAAATGATCAAGGAAGAATCAAAGTTAGTTAATCAAAATTGAGTGCATGATATCAATCGGGATATTTTGAGTGTCTACATTTTTCCCCTCTTTGAAGCAATGTACCTACTGCATTGGTTCAAAGAATAACCTTGTTGAGATCAAAGTTCAATTTTATTTTTATTTTTCGGATGCCCCATTGTTGCTCCAGCGGAAAGAAGTATACTTTGTTGTTGACTCCCTATTTCCCATTGATGATCACTTTAAAACTTCTTATTTCTATCACTATCGTCTGGTAACTGATTCCCCAATCCTAGGTCCGAGAATCTTATTTTTTATGAGGTTAAGTTAAAGGAATGTTTGGCCTTTACATCCTTTTCATTATAATGGCTTAGGCATCTTTGAGTCCTTTTTATCGTATCATCCTAGAGGTTCCCCTCCATTAAAACAACTTATGAGCATGTGTCTAAAGGTTTTCACTTAAGTTTTGTTGGCCTTTTATCTTTATCACTCTCATCGCCAATTACTTTTGAAGTGTATGTTCTAAATTCGCAATGAGCAATAAGGTAGTATCTCTTTGATGTCGCTCATCACGAATAGTTTTTGGAACTCTTAAATTGAGTGCACGATGAGCTATGTTCTTTGTATTATTGAGGGATCGCTTATCGCTAATGGCTTTTGAGCCTTCAATATTGTAATAGAGATAAGTGATGCCCTCCGACCTTATGATCTTATTTTCATCGCCTATTATGGATATGTTATGAAATGATTAATTTTGATTAGTGATGTGATAGAGTTCCCTATTTTAAAATTTTATTTCACTAATTTGAGTACAACTTATCTGTGATACCTTTTGTGTTGTTGATTTTCATGCAGGTGCATGTGCCTTAATCTAATCCCTTCACTATATCTCTCATCGCTGATAGGATCCAAAGTGTGAAATCTTAATTAGCAAGGAGCGATGGGAAATGAATGTGATCAAAGGACAGGTCTCAGATCCAAGGGCTAAGATTTCATCGCATAAAACACTTGCATCATTGATGGAGCTAGACAAAGATGAGGTATATTGGCGATAAGCGACAACTATTGCATGAAGAGGCAACGTGGTAGAATCCTAAGGACTTCACATAAAGCAAAGAGGAAGGTGGTGAGATGAATTGATAACCATTGATATAGTTTTAAAGTTGAATGATCAATGATTAGGGTTTAAACCTGAATGGCTAATTGTCAATTCACTCACACGAACTTACTATCAAGCATTAATGGTAGCATGCCTCTCTCTTGGCCATAAAAGAAAGTAGATACCTGGTTGATCATGCACTTGGACTCATTAGCAAGTAGAAGGGATACCAAAAGCTGAAGAAATTATGTGGGAAGCTCTAGTAGCTACCAGTAACAAGAGTCGCATAGTGTTCACCTTAGTAAGCAAAACTGATATCTCCTTCTAGTTGAAGTGTTGAGTTGAATACCTTAGAAAGTTGATAAGGAATTGGGGGAATTGTCTATTTGTTCATTACTGATAGCTTCAATTTGGTGATTAAGTACTGGATAAACTTTGAGGAAAGTGTTTTGTTCAATAGTAGTGCTTTGTGCTCTCATAATTTTGAAGGGTTTCTTTTTTACTATAAGAATTTGTAAACCCTAGTTCTATTACATTGCAAAAATGAGTGATATGGAGCCCAATGAATCTAGTATTAGACCAAAGAGGAAACCAAAATAGAAGAGGGTTAAATGACTTAAAACTTGAGATGTTTTAGCTAAGGTTAAGTCTAAACCACTGGTAGTATCCAACCCTTCACCAAGTATTCCTGCAACGTCCACTAGGTCCAGAAGTGCAAAGAAAAAAATTGAAAATTTTATGCAAGAGGGCTCTAGAGACATAAAGGAAGGAGGGTCACAAATTGGTAAATGACCCACAGGTCAGGTTGTCATGACCACTAGGTTGATTGATAGTGCTGGTGAAATTGGTGAAAAACCCCAACCTTAGAGCAGATGGAAATTGTTCAGGTATGCTTTCAATAGGAAAAATTCTAGTAAGCCCGCATGTTATTTATGGGGGTCGAACCTTGGAAAGCTAGTGGTCCCAAATGTGTTTGTATAAGTGGACTTAATGATGGAAATGGCTAGGAACTATAATCCTATTGACAAGACAATCAAAAGTGAAGATGGTGATGTGATTTTGGAAGTAACAAAGGACAAGATGATAGATGTATTTGGGTTAAATCCAAATTATACTATAAAGTATAGGCATGTTGAGTTGTATGTTGAATATGAGAAAAAAAATTATGCATACAAAGAAAGACTACTTGTGTGACATAGAAAGAGCAAGGAGAAATTCACTGCTAAGGATGTTCAGCCTTTTGAGTGTGAAGAATTTGTAGATTACTTCAAGAACACTTATTATTGCTTAAATCGAGTATTGGCTCAGGAATTTGAGGTAAGGATAGCCCTTGATATATTGGTGATGGTGGCGGATATACAAGGTCATAATCGGAACACTGGTTTTGATTATGCCAACTTTGTGGCTCACTGGATGCATGAGGATTTCCTCAATTTGAAAAAGGGAGTACTCCCTTTATACTTCCCTCATTACTCTTTTTTAATGCATATGCTCTTATGGGAGGGTGATTATGAATGGAAAAGAAAATTAAATCTAAGACTTAGGGACAATGAAAATAATGTTTTACCGATACAAATGTGGACATACATTTGGGATCAGGATTGTTCCAATTCCAATTATATCTTGTTTGCTAATGTTGTAAGATATGGTATCTTAGAAGCATTGTGTGTAGCACCTATTCACGGGCTTTCTCCAAAGATCAGAAGTATCATGCAGCCAAAATATATGCCAGGATCTAAAGCAACACATAATTGGGCAGATTGGTTTCTTCATTCTAATTATACTTTGATCAGATCTTATGGAGCTAAAGTGGCCCCACATTGTCTTCCCCTATATGTCTCAGATAGATTGAATTTTATGGAACTCATGGAAAATTGATGTTATGGATTATGAGATGTTCAGAAAGCCCAAGAAAGGTACTGCGGTACATCCCCAATGTGCTTTTTCTTACTTCACAGTCACTTCCCTTGAGGTGTATGAAAAGTTTAGCATCATGGTAAATAATCTTAGAATTCCTATTGATGAGATTAGAGTTTTTGATCTAGAGGGGTTTGTGGTAGGAAGAAGAAGACAAAAAATCTTAGGTATCATACATTATGAATTCATATACAAAGATGATGTATTAAGAAATCTGACAAGTGATGAGGTTGTCATGAATAGGAAGAAAGAATGGATAGCTATAATGAACATTGAGGAAAATATCATGAAAAGGAATTCCTTTTACATAATTCCATATAATGTAATTGCAAACCCCCTGGAAATATCCTTCACTATGCTAAGGGATTATCATTGTGGTGAGTTTAAAATAAAGGTAAAGGAGGTTGCTGATAAAGCACAAGTTCTCCTAGAACAACAACGACAACATCAAGATATGGATATCCCAGAGCAGCTTGTAGATGTTCAAGAGTTCAAGGAGGAACAAATGGAAGAAAATGTGCCAAGGAATGAGGAGGTGGAGCAGAAATTTCCTCCTCATATTGAAGAAACTCATAGTTCAAATGTTCCCCTGACAAAATTGTCAAATGGCAATATGATAGAGAAAGTGATGATGATCCCAAGATTAGGGAGTGTGATGAATTTCTTGTTGATGATAAATTTGTGCAGTCCAAGGAATTTCAAGAGTTTATGATTCAATAGTGGAGTAAGGAGATAAAGGAGAGACTTGAATTAGCTTGAGCTAATGTTGAACCTTCCCATCAGAAGGAAGTTGAGAAAGCAGAGGAAAAGATCAAGGCTGAAATTTCAGCTATTACTCCCACTGAGGCTAGGAAATTGTCAAGGATAGTGGAATTATGTTATTACCATGATGTACTATCACTGTTGCCATAGCATATGTAGTAAGAAGAGAGCCTCAAGCTTTAATATCTGAAGATCAGTTTTAGGATAAAGTGTTTGGTTCTAGATATAGTCCAAAGTTGCATACTCTTGAAATTTGTTCTATAGCACCTAATACTGGTAAACATGATGTTGTTAGGCCTATTGAAGAATTTATTGGTTCTTTAGTGCTCAAAAGAGCTACAAATATAACTCCTATCCAGACAACTAAGTTAACTGCTCATGATGCAATGCTTAGTGTGGATACTGCACATATTTCTCAGAAGAAATATGATTATTTAGTTAAGGAGTACAATAAGGCCTTAGATGAGCCAAATAAGATGAGAAACACTATTTAGGCTACTCAGAAGACAATAACTCTACCATCCTCTTCTTTACCCGATTTGTCTACACAGGATAGGGATGCCTTGGCCTTGAGAATTGATGATTTAAATGATAAGTTGGATGCTGAGAAAGAAAATGTCAAGAAGGCCAAATTGGAAACAGTCAAGGTGGCAAATGAAATTTTTGAGGATGTACTAAAGCATAGGGTGACCAAGTTGATCCATAAGGCTAATGATGTTTGGGCCACTTATAAGAATATTCATGAGGGAAATACAAATTATTTGCAGGTACAAGTGGCCTTCAAGAATGAATGGAATAATTGGAATAATTGGATTACTAGGGTGAGTGCTTTGAGGGAAATGGTGCCCAAAATGAAAGAGGATCCCGAGGAACTTACTAATATTCTTGAAATTTTGCAAATCATTAACTCAATTAATGAGATAACTACCTTCCATGCAAAGTTAGGTGTACAAAATCAAAGTAAGTTCAAAATATTTAAAGAGATGGAGGAACATGGTATGCCTTAGATATTGAGTCTTAAAGGTGAATTGCATCCATTTGACACCTGGAAGAAAGAGTTGGGAGGAATGCTTGCAGCAACTATGATGGCCTTGACTGTCACCGACTACATCTTGCTCAATTCAAATATTGTTACGATGGTGGAAATTGAAACAAAAATGGACATATTTGTTAAAGAAGCCAAAATTTTAATTAATGCCATATATTCTCAATACAGTACTAAGATGCGGGATTTGTTAAATGTAAAAAGGCCCACTGAGGAGGAGTTTAACACTTGGTTGGAGAAATACACAAAATGAATCTCTGTAGGGATTAATGAATAAAGTAAATAATGGACAGGAGAAGAATAATACATAGCCTGAATATAGTATAGATTAGGATTTTGATAAAACATGGTAAAATATTGTTCTCTCCTCAATTTGAAATGGATAGCATATGGTGCTAATGTGGATAAGTGAATTTTTGAATTTTTGTTTGCTTTCCTTGTCTTGCTTCGTAAGTTTTGTTGTTTTGGTTCTCCCACGACTGGCATTTTTTGGGTGCGTGGGGAATATCTTGAAGCTATTGTAACAAACCAATGATGTCTTTTTGAGGTGGGACATGTTTTCTACAATGATTTGAGGTCAATTTTTCCTCATGCTTATTTGCACTACCTAAAGACTCAAGTGTAACTAAAAATAGAATATTGTTGCAGCGGTCCAATGAAATCTTGACATGTGTGCTTCCTGGCCTAAGGCTTGTTTTGTTCTTTTGTCTCTATAAGAAATAATTTAGGACTAGAAGCACAAGTGAGTTGAATTTTTTTGAGTTAACACTATGAAATTTTCAAGACAATACAAAGCAAGTTTTAGATTTTTTGTCTTAAGTTTCTTTTGGATTTCATTATTATGCATGTAATTTTGATAGAAATATAGCATTTATAATACAAAGTAATATCAGTTTCATGGCCATTGTCTCTCCTTGTATGAGTTCTATAAGTTATGAGTGAAAGTAATCTAAGATTTCTTTCATTTGCCTCTATCATTTCTTGGTGGATGTTTACTTTCATGCTTGCTTATTGATTCAATGAATTAATGTAAGTGCTTGGGTGAGATTAATAACTTGTAAGATGCTAGGATGGTTGTAAGTAGTAATAATCATGAATTTCATAAAGAAATGTTGTAATGCAGGGCTTCTTAAGGTTATAGGTGCTATTGTTTAAGTTGTTCTCAGGTCACATAGATTGATATTGACTTTGTGCTTAGGATAAAGGCATTGGTTCATGCAAAGTACTTGTGGTTCATTTTCGGTGTTGATTCATTAGCTACTCATCTTTTAAATCATAAACTCTCAAATGGATACTATTTTTGTTGTTTTGTGTTGAAGTTCCACCTTCTCATGCACAGTATATATGACATTAATTAATAAGCTGCCAACTTATTTGATGCATTATATTGAATGGTTTTTTGAGAGGTATTTGTTATTGACAATGTATTTGATTATAATTGTGTGAAGTTTCTAAGTGTACATTTTGGGATCACCCTCCTGGGTTTCACAGAGCCCAAAGAGTATGAATAGAAGTCTTGCAGCTTTTATTCATTCTTTGGCCAATACCTTTAGAAGTACTGATAATTGGAAATGGAAAAGTCCATAGGTATTTCTGGAGATCAGTTTGGTTCTTAAAAAGTAACCAACACAACATCCTTTATATGTGTAATATGATGATGATGCAATATGGATGTTATGATGATGCCTATATGGTTATGCAATGGATGCAAATGTATGGTTTATGAGATGCTTAGAATAACCAATATATTATGGTGCAATGATGGAAATGCAATGCATGTGAAATGATCGGCGTTTCCTATTATATATGATATGCAGTATGTTGATGGTTTGTGGATGCAAGATGGATGTATTGGTGATGTTTGGTTGACTGTCATGGTACCATGTTAGCGCAAAGAGAAGAAAGAAAATATGAGACGATGAAAAGAGGATCCAACAAGTCCATGATCTGTCGAGACTTCATTAGAAATAATGATGAGTTTGATGTTTCGCTTATCAAAGATTGGGATTTTAAAAGAGCTTACTTACCTTATTTTTGATAACACACATAGGCACGATGCATCTAGGTATAAAGAACCAAGATGGCATTTTACTTAGTGCAATGGACTTTGACTTGACAATCAGATAGGAGTGTCCTTGTTCACACCTGGCATACGAAACCATATTTAGAATGCAATTCAAATATTTTAAACATCTTGGACCAAAACATAGAAAAGCAAGACTTCCTATGTGGTCAACAAGACACCTAAAACACCCTCCCTACAAACCAAACAAAACACACATGACCAAAGTTATATTACAAGAATATCCAACAAGCAAAACAGACAAAAGATAATGATCATTGCATCATTCCTTTCTCTCTAAATAATTTTGTTTAGACATCATCGAGAGGTCATTGGAATGAGCGCAATAAGATAATTCAACAAGACAAAGATCAAGTAAACAAACAAGCTAATGTTCTTCATACCTATAGCCAAGACTAAACTACAGTGATGATTAATGTTGATGTCCATTGTAGGAAGGATGCATCCTAGGACATGATGTTATTAGATGATTGTGACATTGACTGAATGATGGGCTATTGATACTAAGAGTTGACCAACTTTTTTACCTACTGACCTAGACTTGAAACCTTAACGATTGAGTTTTCACCTATAACTTGCTAGACTTGTTTCTGATTGTTTCACCAATTTTGGGGGTGACGATGACTTATTATGAATGGATGTTTATTTTGGGTCATCATGAAACGAGATGGATGGATTTTTTTCAAATATTTAGATGTTTTTGAAGTTTTGAAATGTTTTGAGGTTGTTTTTGGTATTTTTTGAGATGTTTTACAAATGTTTTAATTTTCAAATTTTCCAATGTTTTTGGTGTTTTATGAGATTTTAACTAGGAACCTAACCTATCTTAGGGGCCTCGGGAGTTGATCAAATATTAGCCTTGCCTACATTATACACATAGAGACCACATAGTTTGACTAACACAAACTTGTTTATTTGATGAGAAATGAACAAATGGATTGCCATTTTATTGTGACAGACTCCTAAAGAACTGACCTAGGGTGTCTCAGGGGCACATCGATGATGGCATTTTGAATGTTCAGAGCTCAGAGACCCATAGTTTGACAAGACAACTCTATTTTTTGACCTTTTTTCTGACTTTTTGACTTGTTTTTGGATTTTTGATATGTTTTGGATGTTTTTGGGTTTTTTAATTTTTTGAATATTTTTGGATTTTTTCAATTTTTTCAATGTTTTTTGGATTTTTTTTATTTTTTGAATGTTTTTAGATTTTTTTATTTTAAGGAAGACTTCAAGAATATACACAAAATCCAATCCAATGTAGGTATAAGAACATTCCCCCAGCATGGTGCGATAGACTACTCAAATATAGGTAGGACAAACTGACCTTAGGAATGGGTCGAGTAGTACTAGGAGGGATCATGATACGAACATACGATCAAGCTATGATGGGGACACAGATGGGTGATGGATGGAGATGTGGAAGGCGATGGATAAACGATGTAGAACAAGCCATAGAGATCATGATGGATGGAGAGTGCTTATTTACACAAGGTACTTGTTTACTAGGTTTTCACCAAGGTACTTTCCCAAAGCACCATCGAAGTGGTTTTTACTAGAGGACGATTTTTTTCTTTACTATTTTCAATCCTTTTTTTTATTTTTTTTTTATTTTTATATTTTTTGATATATTTTTTTGGATTTATACCTTGCAAGCTTAGGCATAAAACTTTTTGAGATGGGAGCTATTGATAGGCTCCTGCAAAGGCTCTCCTTCAGGTGTAGATAGTTGATATGCTCCCGATTTGTAACTTGTTGTGATTATGAAGGGTCCCAACCAATTGGGTTCAAACTTTCCCTTGCTATCTGGATTTAGTACATTTTTTTTATTTTCTTTCAATACGAGCTCTCTGACTTAAAATTTTTGACTCCTACTCTTCTTGTGGTAGCTTTGCTTGAGAATATTTTGGAAGACTTTCAAATTATTCAAGGCATCTATTCGCCACTCATCCAGTAGTTCCATCTCGTTCAATTGTGACACCCAATATTCTTCATCAGTGATGAAATTATGCAATGATATTCTTAAGGATGGGAGCTCGATCTCAATAGGAAGGATGGATTTTGATCTATAGACCAGGGAGAAAGGGGTTGAACTTGTAGGCATGTGGATACTCATTTGGTAGGCCCATAGGGAAAGGTTCAATTGTACGTGCCAGTCATGACCAGCTTTATTGACTATTTTCTTCAAGATTTTTAAGATGGTCTTATTGGTAGCCTCAACTTGGTTGTTTCCTTGGGGGTAGTATGGAGTAGAAAAGTGGTGTTGGATATTGAAATTTTGGCATAGGTCTTGAACATCCTAATTTTTGAAAGGTGTCTCGTTATCTAAGATAATGGCTTGAGGGATACCGTAGCAGAAAATTAGGTAGTTCAGGATGAATTTGGAAATCTGCTTCCCTATGATGTAGGTCATTGGAATGGCCTTTACCCACTTCGTGAAGTACTCAATGGCGGTGATAATGAACTTATGTCCATTAGATGAGGTGGGAATGATTTTACCAATGAGATCAAGCACCCATTGTGGAAAGGTCCAAGGTGTAATGATTGGGTGGAGCTCCTAAGTTGGTGCATGGATGAGATCCCCATATTGTTGACATTGCACACATCTTCAGACATAGTTGTGAGCTTCCTTCTCCATCGTAGGCCAGTAGTACCCAATCCTCAGCAATTTCTTGTCCAAGGTCATACCACTCGAATGTGACCCACAAATTCCATTGTGTGCCTCAATTAAAGCAATCAAAGCTTCCTCAGTATTTACGCATCGTAAAAGGGTTCCTTCAACACTCCTATAGTACAAGGTGTCACCTAAGATAACAAAGTAGGATGACTTCTTGAAAAAAAATCTTTTAAGGTTTAGGGTGATATTGGCGGGGAGGACTCCTATTCTCAAGTAGGTGTAAATGTCGTGATACCAAGGGTCTCTGGGACAAACGATTTCACACACGAATTCAGACTCTAGTACCTCAAAAGCTACTCTATAAGGAATTCTTGCTTAGGTACGTTGTGTGGGATATCCAGTAGCAATCCAATTGTTTCCATAACATTCATTACTCTATTGTTTTCCCTAGGTATTTGCTCAAACATGATGTCAATGAGGAATTATTTGAGGCTTTCAGCCAGTTTCTTGTATGGAGTCAATTTATCATCTTTCATTTGGTATTCATCATTGACCTGGTTGATGATAAGTTTGTTGGAAATAGGATGCCATTTAATTGCAAATCCTAAAACATTAATTATTTCATGTATCCCTAGATTCTTGGAATGTGTTCAACAACACTAAGATTAGGATGAGATTAATATTTGGATGAAATAAATCATGAAATTGACATTTGTATTTATTCCTAAATAATAGGAGCATGTGGGTGCACACATGGTAAGGTGAAGCTCACCTTGTGTCCAGTTAACTATACAGAGTAACAGTTAACACTTCTGAATGCATGTAAAGATCCTAGAAGTTAGGATTTGATGTTTGCATGCTTGAAGTTCTGCTTAGATGTCTGTTTAGTGTACAATCAGGTTCAATTCAATATGCATGTTGGTTATTTTGAGTTGCATGTAGTTAGCTTCAGTTAACTTGTAATGCATGGATAATAACATTGAGTTGTATGACAGATAACAGGGACTACCTCCAGTTAACAAGGGATGACCATTCTTTGGGAATGGTGTTGAGTAAATGTTTCAGTTAACAATAAAGCACTTGAAGCTAACTTGGGCGCCCAAGATGCTTTATTGGAATTAACTCCAATGCATGATAAGATATTTCTGATGGCTTAGTTAAGTAGCTTTAATTGTGGGTGCCATCTTTGAGGAATAGCTTTGGAATTATCACCGAAGTGAAGGAGAAGTTGTAGCTTCAGTTTGGGACACCCAAATGCATGATGCACATGTGTAAGCTTTAGTCTTCACTGAAGAACTCTACTTGAAGGAATATGGCGTACCTTTTCAAGGGCTTGAGATTATGCATTGTAATTATCACCATTTGATTATTACAAGGTTGTATTGGTCTATATATCTCATTCAAGTTGAATAGAGTTTTGAGATTGCTTATTGTAGGTGTGAAGAAGATTGGTAAAGACAGAAGAAGCATTCTCAAGCAAGAATTGGAGCTATTGTAGAGTTTGAATAATAGAATAATTCTTGGTGGAGTTTTTTAAAGGGTTTCTCCACGGTATATCTTGTGTGATCCTTCTATTATCCTGCTAGTTCTTCTAAATAATCTCTCTACATTCTACAACAGTAAAATGGATTAATCAAGATAATCATCCACAAAGAATTTATGTAACAAAGAAAGACTTACTTAGAACAACAATTTTGAAGTTTTACAGAGTATTAAGCTAAGAAAACACCTCATTTTTCAACAAAGTTGTGAGTCTCCATAGACCTTGAGTGCCATGATCTACCATTGTACTGTAATTTTGAGTCCTATAAAAAGAGCCTCATATTCTGCAATGTTGTTTGTGCAAGGAAAAGATAGCTTATATGACTTGGGAATGCAATCTCGTTGTGGTGTAATGAAGAAGATTCCAGCTCCTGACCCATGTTGTGTGTAAGATGCATCAAAATAAACTTTCCAATGATCTTCTATGTTTATGTTAAAGATGGACTCATCGGGGAACTCTAATACAAGTGGGTTTTTTTAATATATTGGCGCTTCTTCTAGTTGGTCCACAATTACTTGTCCTTTAATGGCCTTCCACTCAATATACTCAATGTCGTACTCTATTAGGATCATGACCCATTTAGCTATTCCCCCTATGAGCGTTACTTTGGAAAGAAGATACTTGAGAGGGTCTATCTTGGCAATAATTTGTATCTGGTGAGCCAACATATAGTGTCTAAACTTCTATGTTGTGAACACCACTGCTAGTCAAACCTTCTTGATGAATGTGTAGTTCAGCTCATGTCCCACCATGGTTCTACTGATATAGTAAATAGCTCTCTTCTTCCCATTTTCATCATGTTGAGCTAAGACAACCCCAAGGGTTGTTGTTGTCACTAATATATAAAAGATCAATGGCTTGCTTGGAATTGGTGCAATAAGAACTGGTGGTATGAGCAAGTACTCCTTGATTTTATTAAATGTCTGATCACATTTCTCATCCCATTTGTATGCTACCCCCTTTTGAAGTAGATGATAATATGAGATAGCCATATCTGCTAGCTATGTTATAAACTGGCAAATGGATTGGAGTCTTCCTTGTAAACCCCTTAACTGCTTCAATGTTCTTGGTGCCTTCATCTTGAGAATTTCTTTGACTTTGGTGGGGTCCATCTCAATTCCCCTCATAGATACAATGTACCCTAGGAGCTTGCCTGATTGTACACTGAAGACACTTTTTTGGATTAATCCTAACCTTGTATTCTTCTAGCCTATCAAAAATGGAGCTTAGTGTCACTATGTGATCTTGACGCTTCTTTGATTTGGCCAATATGTCATCCACATAGTCTTCCATAGTTTTGTGAATCATGTCATGGAAGATCAATGTCATAGCTCTTTGATAGGTAGCTCCTGCATTTTTCAACCCAAATGGCATCATGTTCCAACAGTATGTCCCCCATGGACAAGTGAAATTTGTCTTGTGTTGGTCATCCTTAGCTATCATGATCTGATTGTACCTTTAGAATCCATCCATTAGTGATAGCATTTCATGCCCGGCTGTCATATCCACGATCATGTCTATGTTTGGGAGAGGGAAATCATCCTTGGAACATGCTTTGTTAAGTTCTTTGAAGTCTGTGCAAATGCGGATGCCCCCAGTAGGCTTAGTGACTGGTACGAGGTTTGAAACCCATTCTGGATAATCAATTGTCTGTATGAAGCTAACATCAAGGAGATTTTGTAATTCAAGCTTGACCAATAATGCTATTTGTGGATGCAATTTTCTCAGCTTTTGTCTTACTGGTTTTGCTTCAGGATAGACAACTAGATGGTGAACCACAATTTTTGGATCAAGACAAGGCATGTCAGCGTAGGTCCACGCAAAGTTTACCTTTCTTTCCCTTAGGAAAGTGGCTAGGAGTTCTTGTTCTTATATCAAAAGTGATTCTACATAGAAGGTGATATGTGGTGCTTCCCCGGTCCCTAGATTGACTAGATTGCACTTCTTTGCTAAGACTGTTGACTTCTCCTGATGAATAGCACTAAGGAGAAGATTGAATCCCTCATCCTTTGATGCCTCAAAGAGGTTTTCACCTCTGGATGTGTCCTTTTTTTTACTATTTTCGGGTCAGAGAGTGCCACAGTGTGGTTTTCACTCAAATATCTAAATATTATTCTTAAATTTTCACTTTTGCAACTGGGATTCAATCATTTCCCCATAATATGCATGTGTGTCCAGCTCAATGTCGAATCCAACTTTGTGATCTCCATATGGTAAAGTATCCCACAATCCTATGAATTCTAACAAAGCCTCATCATTTTTGAATGTGTCTAAAATCAATGGTCCCCGTTGGTCATAATCGATGAGTTGGGGGTAGACAAGTTTTATCTCATTAGTTTAGTTACTTGGCTCAAAAGATAGGGTACTAATCAAGAGAAGGGATGAACCCTTGAATAGCATGGGTAGGTTATGTATGGGGTGCTCGTCGCATTCATTAGTTATGTCAAAGGTAAAGTTATCTAAAGGTAAACCTATGGATACTCGATAACTGAAGAGGAGCTTTGACTTTTCTAACCGAGGCACCTTTTCCAAGTATGGTTATTTTCGGAGGGGTACATCCAAGTCCAAGATTTATTATACACTTCCCAAGAATGATAGGTTTGTTGGATATCATGACTTCACCCTCAAACAAGTTGGGCTTGTTTATCCTGCCTCAACATGGAAATGCTCTAGACTTGTGGGTTAGTCTGTGCAATAGAGTGAATCTCCAGATCAGGGTTGGTTCCCTTTAGATGATCACCTAAACTATGAATTTTTTTGGGAAAGGGGAGAGATGGAAAATTGGAAAATGAAAACTACAAATAAATGATAATCAACTAAATACTCAAAGACTTTGACAAGACTTTATTCACAACAACCCCCTTTTGAGCATTAATTCCCACAATGCACCTTAGATCAACTAGCTCAACAATGTTTTGCATAAAGATTCAGGAATAGTTGAATACAATGTGCAACCTAAACTGTCTTGCAATCCCTACCTACAACTCACAATAATAAAAAAAAAAAAAAAGGATCCTCAAACTTGAATTACAAACAATCATCCAAATTATTATTGTAAGAACATGACAAGAGAAAATGAAAGGGGAACTTTGTTGCTTATATTGAAATTGAAGGAACAAGATATAAAAATCTGATTCAAAGTTTACAAGACTCTCTACAATGCATATGAGAGCAAGAAATTGAAATTTTAACCCTGAGAAAATCAAGTTTTCTCCAATATATAGTTAAAAGTGACCATCAAGTGCAAAAATAGAAAAATCTAGCTTGCTGCTTCTCCAAAAAGCAAGCCAACCTGTATTTTTTAGCTCAACCAAAATCATGGAAAATTGTGCCAAAAATCTACTCCAAACTGCCCCACAAAGATGGAAAATTTCCATTTCCAAGGTGTCCATCCAAAAAGCATCTCCAAAATAGGTGCAAACATTTGGAACTAAAAATAGAAACTTCAGTGTGTCACCTACTCTCTCAATTTGCCCAAGAACTCAAAATGGAAAGTTTTGGTGTTAACTAAAGTGCATCTTAACTGCATTTTTAAAATAACAACTTAATTAAGCAATTTATAGAAACATTGCTTAATTAGTTGTTTTACATCTTGCAGTTCGTGAATTACAAAATGATAAGGCTCACTCTTTTACATCTGATTTTTCAAAATTTGCATTCAACTCTTGCCTCTTTGTCTTCAGCTATGTTGATTTTTGCATTTAATTCTTGCAAAAAATCCACATATTACATTCAGTGCTTCTTTACATGATTGATTTTATATAAAAATTTCATAAAATTTTTTTCCCTCATTCACTTAGGAAAAAAAAATTTGATGACCTAGAGTCATCATTTGGTTTTGTGAAGGCAACTATGCATGAAGTTTTGCCTAAGGAAACAAAAGAGGCTACCCTAGAAGGGGCCATATGCATATCATGAGTTTGATTTTCTATAAAAAATCAAAAGGAAAAAAAATAAGCCATAGGCTTATCGGCCTAGGCACATGAAATATCAGCAAGGCAAAGCATTGAAAAATCACATGGGCCGATTTTATGGGGAAAACCTAATACAAAAAAAGGGTTTTGAAATGCTCATTCTAACCATCATTTGCATCGTGGACTTTGGAGAAAATGTGGCTCTGCTTGTGCTGCCATCAGAAAACTAGGGCTTTGTCCTTGAAGCCACCATTGAGATCTTTCTCCTTTGAATTTGGAATGAACTCGGCCTTCCCATTATGGTAAGCTTATGACTGTGTTTTATTTCACCTATTGGCTTTCTTTTGATGAAAAAACATGGCCTTAGAGGTCGCAGTTGTCATGATTTTTTATGCATCTTCTGTGTTGTTATGCGGCATTGATGCCTTGCTATTGTAATGGCTGACTGTGGGAGATCTTTTGAGCTATCTTTGAAGCTTTGGTCATGGGCTTCCAACAGGATCTTTCACTGGAAACGAAGGTATCCTTCATTTCTCTCTTATTTTCCCTTGCATTTCTCTCTTAAATGAAGCTTATTAAAGCTTTTCTTCTACAAAAATATGAGGCTTTATAGCTTATCGAGCTTGGCCATTTTGTGACCACGGCTACACTGTGTAATCTCCTTTTTGTTGAATGGAACTCAAAAGGCTCGGCTTGTAGTGTGCAAATGAAAGCATTTATTATTGTTTTGAAGATGTTTTTTGTGTTGCAAAGGGCTCCAACCCTGGTTCTACATTTTTATTTAAAACCCTAAGTGGGTTTCAAGCTTCATGAAGAAACCCTGCCCTGTTATCATTTCTCTTGTTCATTATTTCAATGTAGAGCTTTAATAAGCTTCCTCCTATAGAAAATGTGGATTTTTTATGTGGGTTTTCCACTTGGTTGTCTGTATTAGCCATGGCCACTGTATTTTTCATTGTTTTTAGAAAAAATGAACACAAGGGATCGAACCCTTGGTCTCATTCTTTACATTTAAAATTGTATCTTGCAACCCTTGAAGTGGTGAACATGGCTCATAAGGAAAAAAAATTGGCCTCTCCAGGCCGCAGGCTTATAAACGATGGTTGGGTTTTTTCCTTCTTCGAGCCTGAAAATACCTCCCACCTTGCATTCTAGAATTTTTATTAGAAAACAATAGGGTTGTTTCAAAATTTGCATTGAATTCATTGTTCTAGCATAGCACATTTGAAATTTTACCCCCGCATGGTATCACTATATTTGCATATTTTCTAGAAAACATTACTTGAGCTCGGCCTGAATGCATGACTTCTTTTGTGCCCTTATCACTATTGAAGCTTTATTGAAAGAAACATAGATATGCATTCAATAGCATTATTTTGTTCTCTGGAATTTTAGCTTGCAATACCTCATTTAAAATGATCCAACATTATTCAGTTTTGCTCCACTTCTTGAAAATACTGAAACAAGCAATGTTTCCTTGCACACTTTATTCACAAATGGTATTGTTCTGGACTGCATTTGACACCCTAGAGAACTCTTATCACAAATTTGAACTTCAACAACTTCTCATGGTTTCATTTGTAGACACTATCATAGCTTCGAGGCATTCTCATGTTTCAAAACATGCACATTTCACTTCTCTTTCATAGCCCTATACTTCATTTTGAATTCCATGTAACACTAAACCATGCAATCATACTTTTTCTTTCATAGAGATGATTCCAAAATGTAGAAACAATTGCAAATTACCTTCATATATGTTGTTGTTCCACATTTTGTTTGGCCTTCAAATGCTTGGTGTTTTGCACTTTGGTTTAGCATGCCCTCTCTGCATTCATTTTTTGCCTTCAGTGGATCACTTTCAACCATTTTTTACTTAGTCTATGATGGATTTAGCCTTTCCCCTGTACTCTTCATGCATTTTTATCTCTCGAACAGCAACATGATGATATGCACTTACCATTGCATGGAAAATTTTGCAATATGAAGCACTTTGTTATGATGTTTTGGGGTTTTCATTTGCTTCAGCAGCAATTGATGATTCATAAACAAAGCATCATGTATGCCTATTCACTATCACATTATGAAGCTATGCACTTGAGCAGTTGGTCACTCTTGATTTTCAATTCATTGCACCTTGAGAGTTGATTGTCCTGAATGGCCAACTATTTGAGTCCTCTTGACACTTTATGTGCATTTCATCTGATGGATGTCTTTCCTTGAGCATTTGGTTTTGTGTCTTCGTTAGTCCCTCTTTGAATACTTGAGGGAAAGCATGTTAGGTCTCAACCCTTGTGGGAGCCCGTTTTACCCCACATGCTTTATGATGTTCAATCTAGATCAGCAACATGATTTATCGTATACCTGCACATGGAAACAAACAATGTTAGATAAAAAAACAATATGATATCATGATGTTTCCTCTTTAGCTTATGTCACTTTTCTTATTCTTACATCTTCTATTGTTTCAATGTATCGTTAGCAACATTCTCCATTATTTTTGATAATTCATATAGGAATGTTCATAGTCGGAGCTCTAACAACTTTTTTATAACTCTTACAGGTCTATCAAGAGCTCGAGGACAAGGATGGTGCACCATTCCAAGATTGTCTTGAAGACTTACAGGCAATGATGATTATGTTCACTCTTATGTGTCTTCTTTTCTTTCATCTTCAATAGTGTAGAATGCTTCCATTGCTACATTGTCACAACTACTCCCACGGCTTGTGTGGGACTTTGATTCTCCTTTTTAATCCAATGAATACAATTACAACATTTGTAAATTACTTGTTTCAATTCTCTATTTATTTTTGCAAATAATGAATTAGACATTGTGAATGAATTAAGTACCTTTTACATTCCATTCAACACTAAATGCTCTAATTGGTATGTGGCAACTTGAAAACACATTGCATTTCTTTAAAAATTGAATCTCTCAAATATTGCAATGGTTAAAAATAGCATAAATAAAACTGAAATCTATCACCTTAAAGAATGACCGTTTAAGTAACCAACTCCATAAATTTTGAGTTGAGGTTAAAAAAATTGACAACAAGGTTCTCGACGATCGTTGTCATTTTGTCTAAGTTTTTTTTTTGTTTTAGCCCATGCCAACCATCATCTATAGTCCTTTTTTGTTATCATCCATGGGAAGATCAAGCACAAGCCTTTTATCTTGGTATATCAAACTGGATATGTCTTTTTCATCCATTGTTTCTTGGCTTAAGTCTCCCCAGCATCTGAATCTGGAGGGGTCTTCTTTAAAGGTTTGAGATGGTTTTTCAATCAGTTGGGGTTTCCCATGAGACTAAGGAGATTAAGGTAACTCTCCTATTACAAAGGCACTCTTTTTCATTTTGTAGTCCCCACACCCATTATCCTGGATAATGACTTTGATATCAGAAATGTCTGGAATGGAGGGTTTCTTTGTCTCAGAAGTGGAGACGAGGGTGGATGGGTCTACATATGGATTCATAGGGCCTTCATCATTCTTTGGGACTTGAGGGATCTTGTAGTACTTGGCCTCTAGATTCTTGGAATAATAAAATGGCTCGAGATCACCATGGATTGTGACCTCTTGATTTTGATAGGGAAACATGACACATTGATGGAAGGTAGATGCAACAACTTGCATTCCATGGATCCATGAGCACCCTAGGAGGATATTGTAAGGTAATTCAAGATCAAGGACTTGGCATGTGGTTTCCATAATAGTTGTCCCTACTTGAATAGGGAGTTGAATAGTACCTTGAGACACTCTTTCCTGATCATCATATGCCCTGATTATAATAC
>VDFB02263715.1:0-50738 GCA_007258455.2 Sequoia sempervirens
TTTGTTTTCCTTTTGGGAACGATGCAAAGTGTAGAGACAACCTATGTATCTTCCATGTTGATCCAAAAGGACTTTGTATTTTTCGCTTTTATTTTTTGTTTTCCTTTTGGGGATGATGCAAAGTGTAGAGATGCCCTATGTCTCTTCCATGTTGACACAAAATCTTTTTCATTTTCCTTCACCTTTTCTTTCTCATTTCTCTTTTTCTTGTGTTTTACTTTTGGGAATGATGCAAGGTGTTGAGACCGCAATGTATCTTCCATGTTGACCCAAAATAGACTTTCTTTTTCTTTTGTTTTCAGTCTCTTTGTGTCATTCATCTAGTTCTATGTGCATTGGGGAATGATGATAGTTATGAGCTCTTTCCTAAAAAAATTGCAGCAACAAACATACTGACCCCAAATCCATAGATCCCTTATGTGGTTGGTGTGCTCTTTTTTGGGGGGCAACTCCCTTCCTTTCTTTTTTTTTCATTTTCCTTGACATGACACAACCTAACTTTGAAACATATGACTTGGAATAGGGCTTTCCAAGTGGGCTCTCATGTCTTGTTTTTTATTTTTCTTTTCTTCTCTACTTTAAAGTAATTTCTCATAGAACAATGTATAGCAATTCCTTTAAATTGGGGGGTGTACATTACCATAATTCATTTGCATTATTGGTTCCTAGTGTAGCCTTGTCATTTATGTGATGCATTTGTTACTTTGTGGATGACATTGGTTGTGATGTCTTTCATAAGTGTGATCTATCTTAGCATATTACATCCCTCTTGGTGGCTTGATGTGACACACTACATCCCCTAAGTTTTGAATATACTATTATTTGATTGGCCCTCTCTTGGAGACATTAGACACAATGTTTCCTAAGTGATTGACCTTGCATAAAATTAACCAAACTCCTTTGAACATCTTTTATATTTTTAGATATATTTTTTTTCATTTTACATTTTGATCATTTTTTCATTTTCCCACCTTCCATAATGCAACTTGCATGACTGTGGTATCCTTTCTTTTTTTTCATGACATTCTTCTACTTTGTGGTACCTTGTTAAACTTACTAGTAGGTATAACTTTAATATGGTTGAGCGGGAAGCCCACCTAGCGGCATAAATTTTCCCCATAGCCAACTTTGTGTTTGTGAGTGCATATTGTTGCGTGGTCTCACAACACACCCCATTTTCCCCCTTAGCAAAATGTGGACCCCCTTTTGTTCTTTTCCTTTTCTTACTTTTGTTGTTTTTTGTCACTTTCACGTTCTTTTGTTGTCTGGTTGGTTGTTGATTTCCTCTTGCATTTTCACTTGGCCTTTTTGGTTTTTCATATCTTTTTATTTCCAATTTTTGGTGTTTCGGTATGCTCTTAATGTTTAGTATAATACTAGAAACCAAAATCCTGGAGTCCTGCATTTGAGCCAAAAGAATTTGCATCTTCATAAAAATATAGTTCCACCTCGTATTTCATTGATCAAATTTTTAATCCCAGTAACTCTCTTTTTTTACCAGAGTCTTGTATTTTATTGTATCCTTTCTTTGAAATTTAGAACCAGGGAGTTTGTTTTGAACTTTTGTAAAGTTTATCCTTTAGACTCGGGTTTTGGTTTTTCCTTTTTAGTCTAGTCTTCTCTTCCATTAGAAGTTTTTTTCCTGAATTCTGGTGTTGTTGGATACTTTCAAAAGCAATATCATAAAGCTTCAATCCTAGTGATCACCAATGGGTCACATATCCTTTAATGGCATATACCTTACAAAGAATCAGTGTGACATATGATTGCCACATATAATCACCTCACCATTTTTTCTTCTCAAATAAAGAGCCAACACAAAAATCTATGTGTTCGTGATTTAGACCCTAATCCATAATGATTGCACCTTTATTCTAGGAATTAATGTGAAACAATAGGTAATTAATGAAGGTGGCGAACTACCTATGTACTTGGCACCACCTCAAGCATGGATTTTCTTTTACAGCACTCCATTTCGCATCAGATTGCAAATTTTATAAGGACATTGAATTAATGAAATGACATTGGCATGCAAAGAAAGGTAAATTTTGACAAACCAAGATGTTGCTACCAAGGGTTTTGGAGTTGCATTATGAAGAATCACCATTATTAACTAGAACCAAGTATGTTTTGAATAATTGGTATTTTGTTGAGTGTTTCTCAAGCTAAATAATCTTGATAATGGTATTTCCCATTCTGAAATTGAAATGTTAATTATTCTCTAAGTTGTTAAATTTAATAAAAAATGAATTGAAAATTTTATGAAACATAAGTTTTGGTTAACCCTAACTTGCACACAAGAAACATATTCTGAAAATTGTAGATCACATTATATACATGAATACTTCTAATGCAAGGGAAGAAGATGAATTCAATCATTGCAATTCACAAGTTGCAATACCTATCAGCATAGTGGTTACAAATACTCATATGGGATGGTCTTCTAACATTGAAATCCATTCATGGCTATTACAAGAGAATGCTTCTTTGTGTACCAAGAACATTGTGTTAAATAGGTTACTTCCTACATGAGGGTTTCCACCAGCAATGGAGGTTCCTAAATTAGTCATGCAATGTATAAATAATTATGACCCAACCAAGAGGATTTTTGAGAAAGAAGGGAGAATTTATGTAGACCTATCACCGAAAGGAATCATATACACATTTCGTCTCCTTGTTTACACACAGATGTTCAATGTTGACCTAAAGGCCAAAGCTAGGGCATATCAGAGTGTTGAAGAGTGTACTAGAGAAATTATAAGCACCTAATGGTGTCAATGGCTAATTACACAATAGACCAACGTAATTCAGAGGTCTACGTTCAAACAAGAAATGTAAGACATTATAACTTTGTTGAGTAGAGTTGTTGGTTTAAGAGATGTAAGAAATTTCAAACCTTGGATGTTCATAATAATATACCGTACGATAGAAGGTACAATGGAAGTGCATTGGGGAAAATTGATAAGTGAAAGACTACATGAAAAGATTACCACATTGCACAAACCAGATGCTTCTACATGTCATTGTATTTTATTTACTCCTATCCCATGAGAGCCAGTAAATAAGGGTTGAAACAGATTGGTACTCTGGGCACAAAGGTTGGCAACAATTTTATAAACTCACATCTGTCATAGATCACCATTCATAGGTATAAAGATGATTACAAGAAATTTAATGATTTGTTCTCCATGAAATTGGTGAGAACAATGGAAGGTGATAAATCTAATAGATTATCCCTAGAAGTAAAAAGTGCCATTCGACCTATGAGAGGCTAGTACATACAGTTTCCAACTTACTCCTACATCAGAGAAGAGGGATTTGATGGACACCTATTCATGTTGCCCAAGTATCCTAAAGATAAAATCATTTTTTATAATTGGTAAGATAGTTAAAACCATCTCAGGCACTTTATAGACATGCTCACAAAAAGGCCTCTTTTAAATTTCCCATTACAATCAAAAATTATAAGTGAGGTGCAATTAAAGTAACATATTTGTGTGAAGAAGAGTTGAGGACCTACCATTTTAAAGAATTCCTACTCCAGAGAGTTTATTATGATTTTGAAGGAAATATTGCTAAAAATATAGCCGGTTTTCATGCTCATGTGCCTCATTTAGAAGATTATTGACTTAATTGTGAAGATGAGCACATGGTGAGAAGAAGAAAATATGAAAGAATGACTTTAAGATTTTCTTAGATGCTCAAGATTTATGGCATCCTAGAACAATTGGAGGAAGATGATGGTTAGGAGTTGAATCAATTTTATAATGATGACAAGATATATGATGAGCCCATTCCAGACCCAAGTGTTGATGATGAAGATATGAAATCAATTGACTAGTTCACCAGACTAGTTTTAAGGTATACTAAACATTGGATTAATGAATTTTGTAAAGCTTTGAGAGACAGAGGAATTGAACCTATCTTCTTAGAAGATAAAATAAGGAAACAAAGAGATGAAACTACTTTTGAAAGTGGAGAGCCTACCAAGTGTTCACAATGATTTTACTTGCAGTAAACAACTCATATAGAATCTCCATAGACAATACTGAGAAGAGCCTACCTTTCTTGAAAGATATGAAATAAATAAAACCTAAGAAAGAATTTTGCATTCACATAACAAATATTGACTTTCGTTTAATCCCTAGTCTCTGTAAATTAGGTAATGATGGCACTAAATATAGCTCTTATGTAATGATGTGATATTTTTGCTATTATTTTTCTTTGGGGATACATTCAAGCATACACATACACATTTATTATATTATTTCTTTAAACATTTCAAACTCAACTTTCCAACATGAAAAAGGTTTAAACTCAAAATTCATAAACGTAGTGAAATTAACATTAGATTTTAAAATATCTCCACCAATCTCTTTGCTATCACTTAAGTAGATTTAACATTAAGCATTCAACAATTTCAAGGATAATAAATGATTTTCATTGAAAATATTTCCATTCACTTTTTATTTAAAACATTTTCAAAAAAATATTAACATCTAATCTAAAGAAAAACATAAAAAAGGTAAAAATAAAATGTCTCCCAGTTATTCTCCATGGATGCCCCAAAGAATTAATCAAAATAGAGCAAACTGCTTTATACTTCACCAGATTGCTTCACAACTACATATAAAATGATGCAAGCTTTTAAAGAGGGGGTTTCATTTATGGACACTGAATAGGTTCTATATGGACCCTTAAATGGCACAACATTAAGTCTTGTTCAGCTGAACTTACAAAACCAGCTACAAAAGATGCTTAGATAAGTAGCTATCCATAAAGCTCTGATATCAATTAATGTCTATGTGAATACAAAGTTTTACACTAGAATGGTTAAGAAAATAGGAAAAAAGAACAAATCTTAAAATATTTTTTTGCTCCTCCGACATCCACAAATTTCAAACTTAAAAATAAAATTAAACATCCTTTGTCCTTTTATAGAACACAAGGCTCAGATAGGATAAGACATCTACATGAAAGGGAATCTAAGGGACTAATCTCATCAAGGAAAGTGGAATATTATGACCAATAGGAGAATAGCAATTGAAGTCAATGGAAGTCAAATCTGATTACTCATTGAAGCTCTTCGAGTTCTTCTTTTATCTAGAATCTTTGACAGGAAAATAACTTGAATCATGATAATTTGTAGGGGATTCCCATACATTTAGAATGATAAGGTAGAATTTTCGCCCCCTGCATTTCACTTTGCTCTAGTTCTGTCACTCTCGGGAATGGGATCTCCCAAAAAATAGCATTTGTTCCCACCAAAAGTGGAATACCAGGATCTTCGATACTCTAGTGGACTCAAATCCATCTACATTATCACATCCCAGAGTGATAAAACTAGACTGAATTTTATTTTAACCATGACTCAAATTTTCTTGACCATCCATACCCGAGCTTTGCATCACAATGGATAGCTCCTGCAATCACAAAATTTGAAATATTAAATCCCTTTTTTTAAAAAAATGTTACCATATAAATATAACCATCATTCAAATATTAACACAAGAAATCCACACAAAATCACTCTAAAAGACATATCACAAATCCTTGCATATATTCAAGATCACCGGGACCATTGTACAAAATAAAACAAAATTACTATTTTACTTCATGTTTCAACCCAATACCTGATACCCAGTTTCAGCTTTACCCACTTACTTTCCAGGACCTCGATTATACTAGAACTCCAATTTACGGGACTCCAACTTACCGAAACCATTCATTTTAACTTTACATTACCCTTTTTCCTCTTTTGTATTTCCGGTACCTAGTATTCGATGTACAAAACGCTCACTATACAAAGTTCTTTCCTTTAAAATGGTGATTTCTTCTTTTTCTTTTCACTTCCGGTGATCATCCAATCTGTTAGATCCTACCATAGAATTCATATGTTCACTTGGGTCCCCAAGTCTTTTTAGTGTTAGGGTGAGTTGTGAGACAACACAACAAATTGCAACCAATAAAACCAAATTGAAAATTAAACTTGAAATTGAATCAATAGTTGTAAATTAAAACTTATACATATTTTAAAAGAAAAAATTTCTACCTTTACTTAGATTCTCGCATAAAAAATAGAACTCCACCAAAAATATCCATGTGTGGTCTTGATTAATTCTAGTTTTGGAGTGCAATGAATAGAATTAGTTCACTAACATTGAACTACATAATATAGTAATCGTCCAAAGCCAACTAGGGATAGAGCCTTGCTCCTAGTCAAGCATCCATAGCCCCGACAAGGTTATCTCCGTAATCCCCCCAAACATAGCTCTACTTCCGGTCAGGTGTCCATAGCCCTGATAGAGTTGTTTGGATAGCCTAAAGAGTTGATATCACTTTTTTTTAAGATATATATCCATAAAGTTATAGCAATGATAGCTCATTTTAACTTTTTGATTTTGCAATAATAACTCATCTATCAACTTGCAAGCATTGAAGCACCAATGTTAGGTTGGGAATTATAGTGGTAGCGAAGGCTACCTTTTGATTGTTCATTAAATGTAAATCCCTTCATCAACTCACTACTTCCCAAAACTCATTTAATAATTCCCTGTAAGTGTGTGTTTCCACCTAAATTTCATCAATTATGCCAAATCCTAACTAGTTGTAGCCCGCTATATGCTAAAAATATGCATAAATTAAAATTTAGCAATAGACCACATAATCACCAAATTTAATTCTAAATTTAGAAATATTAGTTACCACCCTTTTTCGATTAAATTTATGGTAGTTTCCAAAAAATTTACTAACTATCTCAACTTGATAGCAATGACTATATTAATGGATCAGAATATAATGATTACCTTGAAAAATGATCACACGGCTCAACAATAAATTTGCACGCCTATTTCACCACACATTATCTTCCTACTTCATTAGGTGATGACGTGTAATATTTTTCCAACCTCATTCTCATGTATAATCTACACACTTAACACCTCAATAAGCATTATGGATTTCTTACAACAATTGGAAATGACCCCTTATTAATTCGAAATCTCCAACTTGCTTGATTCACAATCTCTGTACTACTCATTTCCGAAGCAAATTCACCAAACATGTGCAAAGAATTTATTTGATTTAACCTTTAATTCTGAAGAGTATTAACTGATTGCCACCTCATTCATACAATTTCTAAAAAAAAAATATAGGCAACTATGTACCGCTACACTATTCATTGCTTTCTATAAATTCTTGCATTTCTCCTCAAAATATTCACACTTTTCCCTCTTTTTTTATTTTCATGTAATTCCATTATGTTCTACGCTTTCACTCTTTTGCTTCTTAACTATGGATACTCCCATTTTCTTGAGTTGTTCTCATAGACAAAATGTTTTCTTGGGAAGCATCACATCGCAAAGGCTTGAAAAGGTTTTTATTATTAGGACTTCTAGCTTTACTGTGCCAAATTTATGCTTAGTCCTTGGGGAAAGATATGTTGCATCTAACCGCTAGTTTTGTTTTTATTCCAACATAGCTTCACATTTTGTAGCTTCACTCCTAGACATTGGGTTACCTATTGAAGATGTACATAGCACTACAAACTTAATAGTTAAACTAGAATTCTTGGAGAATTTGGACACCATTCTTTTATAGCACACCTAACCATTGTGATTCCCTCCATGGATGATATTCCTCAATTCCATAATCATGGGGAAGTGGTTACACTTCAGCCTTTTCTTACTAATCTCCATATCCAATATTTTGAATATCACTGGGAACTTTCATACATAGGGTATTTATCCTTGATAGAAGAGGCATCCCAGATTGACTAATTAACTACTATTGCCTACACCTTTAATCACCTTTATCTTGAATCCTATTTTTTTGTTTTGGTTTTTGACAATGATTTTGATATTAGATGTATATATGTGACATACACACACACACACACACACACACATATATATATTTGTGGTTATTTCTCTTAAAAGCAAGTTTCACTGTTTATGGTTTTATTCTTTCACTTTAGTTTAGCAAATTGTTTCAATTTCACTCTCATGTTTAAGATATATTTAAGCATAATTTGTTAATATAGAAGTCGAGCAAGGAAAAGAAATAAAATAAAATAAAAAGAAAAGAAGCAAAACTCCTAAAAAAGCTAAGCTAAGCTAACACTATGCTAGCCCTAACTACCCTAACTCTAAAATAACAACAAACTAACTCTAACTAAGCAATTTATTTCAATTTCTACACCTATTTCTTTTACAGTTTTATTATGAATTACAATAGGCTTATCTTTAAATTACCTTATCAACATTTTCAATATCCTACTATAATAATGAAAAATATTAAGTATTGTGTATTTTAACATCATAAATTTGAAGGTGTACTTACCCAAAATATGGCTTAAATGTATGTAAATGATCTTAGTAGACACTAGTTGCACACATGTTGTTTGGTGTGGCAATACTGTACCTTTTTCCATCCCTGGACCATTTCCATGAACTACTAGATTCATTTTTTATTTCCTTCTCTTCTGAAAACCCTCATATCTCTAGCCCTATCTCTATTTTGCATTATTTTAGACCAAGATATATCTATATTTATATCATTATCAGAAAGAGAAAAAGTAAAAACTTGATATTCTGTATCTTTTATAAAATCAGGAAAATGTCTTTTTGTATTCAATGTATTTTCAACTTGAAGCACAATACACACATCTTCAACATGATTTTAATGCTTTATCTCTGTATTTGTATTTTCCACATATACATGGAATGATGATCCATCTACATCTTTTTCTCGTTTATGATGAAATATCTCTGAATCTCGATATTCTCACTTATTAACATGCAAGACATTAGCATTTTCTTTAAAATAATCACAATTTTCTAACTGTTTTAGTTAAATAGTTAATTTTTTAATATTTCCAACTCCACTAGGGTTAAATGTTTCTCACATGGACAATCCTTTTCTTTTTACAGTTAAAACTTCTTTTGTTAGCGAAATTGCTCCACTTATGGCTAGACTTACCCTAGTTAAAAAAAATTCACACTCAATTTCATCATGATTAGTTGTCTCATGAATTCTACACTTAGTGACTCTTCCAAAGGTAAAAAAACTTAAAGGATGCAATTTTTGGTTAAAGATTTCCCAAATTTTTCCAATTTCCATCATGAAAACTAACTTCTGCCAATTTTTTGTTTTTACAAGATTTTGCCAAATTAGGAAGGGTATTTCAAAACACAAATTCACTTCTGAAAAGTAAAATCTCAAAATATCAAAGAAATTAAAAAAGAATATTATATGTGTATCCATGCATGACCACCAGAATGAAAAATGTTTCCCGTCTTCTAGCGCAAGTTCCTGTTGACAATGATTTTACTCGCAATAAACAGCTTGTATATAATCTCCACAAACAAGACCATGAATAGCCTACCTTTCTTGAAAGATATGAAACAAAGCAAACCTAAGAAATAATTCTGCATTCATAGAACAAATATTAACTTTTGTTTAATCCCAAGTCTCCATAAATCATGTCATGATTCCACTAAACATAGCTCTCAGGTAATGATGTGATAATTTTATTGTTATTTTTCTTTGCAGATACATTTGAACATACACATACACATACACATTTATTATACTATTTCTTTAAACATTTCAAAATCATCTTTCCAACTTAAAAAATTATTCTCCATGGATGCCCCAAAGAATTAATCAAAATAGAGAAAACCACTTTATACTCCACCAAGTTGCTTCACAAATATGTATAAAAGGATGCAAGCTTTTAAAGAGGGGGTTTCATTTATGGACATCAAATAGGTTATGTATTCACCCTTAAATAGAACAACACATAGTCTTGTTCAACCAAACTTACAAAACCAGCTATAAAAGATACTTAGATAGGTAGCTATCCATAAAGCTTTGATATCAATTAATGTCTATGTGCATACAAGTTTTACACTGGAACGGTTCAAAAATAAGAAAAATAAAACTTAAAAGAATTTTTTGCTCCTCCGACATCCACAAATTATGAACTTAAAATAAAATTAAACACCCTCTAGCCTTTTACAGAACACAAGGCTTAGATACGATAAGACATCTACATGAGAGTAAATCTAAGGGACCAATCTCATCAAGACACGTGTAATATTGTGACCAATAGGACAATAGCAATTGCAGTCAATGGAAGTCAACTCCAATTACTCATTTAAGCTCTTTGGGTTCCTCTTTTATCTAGAATCTTTGCCAGGAAAATAAATTGAATCATGATAATATGTAGGGGCTTCCCATACATTCAAAATGATAAGGTAGAATTTTTTCCCCCTAGATTTTGCTTGGCTCTAGTTCAGTCACTCTTGGGAATGGGCTCTCCCAAAAATTAACATTTGTTCCCACCAAAAGTGGAATACTAGCATCTTCGATACTTCGGTGGAATCAAAGCCATCTACATTATCACATCCCAAAGTGATAAAACCAAAATAAATTTTATTCCAACCATGACTCAAATTTTCGTGATCATCCATACTCGAGCTTTGCATCACAATCGATATCTCCAACAATCACAAAATTACAAATATTAAATACCTTTTTAAACAAAAATGTTACCATATAAATAATACCATCATTCAAATATTAACATAAGAAATAAAAAAGTATTCACTCTCAAAGACATATGACAAATCCTTGCATGTATACCAGATCATCGGGACCATTGTACAAAATTAAAAAAAAATAACATTTTATTTCATGTTTCAACCCGGTACCCGATAACCAATTTCAGCTTTACCCACTTAATTTTTTGGACCTCGGTTATATCAAAACTCCAATTTACTGTACTCCAACTTACCGAAACCATTAATTTTAACTTTACATTGCCCTTTTTCCTTTTTTGTGTTTCAGGTACCTGATATCTAGTGTACAAAACACTCACTATATGAAGTTCTTTCCTTTAAGCTAAAGATTTCTTGTTTTTCTTTCCACTTTTGGTGATCATCAAATCTATTAGCTTGTACCATATAATTCATATGTTCATTTGGGTCCCCAAGTCTTTTTAGTCTTGGGGCATGTTGTGAAACCACACAACAACAAGAAGAAAATAAAGACTAGTAAGGTGACTCTAGGTGTTAGAATTGAATAAAGAACCCTTGGAACTAGAAGAAAAGTTCCCATAAAACCATCTGATAGGAAAAAAGATGGAGAGAGAGGTAAAGATAAATTGAAAGTAAAACCTAAAAGTGCATCTTGCTCTATAGCTAAACCAAGAATAAGAGTAATTATCAATGAAGGAATTGGAGCAACATAGAATGTTGGTGCACAAACTAGGTCTGCATCTCAAAGGGTTGCAACACTATTTACCTCTCCCCCTTCTGTTAATATGGCTAGCATGAAGCAAACATTGGGAGGAACTCCTGTGGATTTAGATGGACAAACGAGGTGCTATGTAGGAGAAAGTGAAAGAAAAGAAGTCCAAAGACAAACCCATGGCACACACGATGATAGAAGAAATTTAGGATACAAGCTCTAATGCTATAAATGTTGAAGAAGAAGAGTTTATTCAAGGGATGCTCACCTTAGAGGCAGGAAATCCTAGTGTACTTGAAATGGAAACAAGGGAGATTGTAGAGTAGGATCATATGGATGAAAGAATTGTTGAAGATACTCTTGATTCCCATCTTTCACTTGGGAATATGCAATATGTTAATGAACACTCATAGGTCTTTGAAGAGTCAGAGATAGGAGATGCTGAAACTAAAATTGAAATTGAAATTCCAAAAGAGGAAGCTACACAGTTTACAGAAGATGGAATTGAAAATAGAGAGAATCTTGGTGTAGTAGAAAATGAAGAAGATAATGTTTGGAGAGATGAAATAGAAAAAATAGATAGATAGGAAAATGTAATTCTCCATCTATAAGAGGTAGTATCAAATCCTACCAATCCTGAGTCTATTCCAAACATCGCGGAAGAAATCCCCATTTCAAAAAATGTGGCAAGTCGAAGAGAAGAAGCTCCTGAAAAAAGTAGTAAACAAGAACAATGCAATGTCATAAAGGTACAACAAGATGATGATACACCTTATTGGTTAATCAGGGAATTAGCTTCTCCAATGGAAGTGGAAGTATTACCTTTGAATCTTAATAATTTTATACAAGAAGTAGATACTCCTAAACCTAGGCACAAAGCAAAGACAAAACATGTGATATAGAGAAATGAAGATGTCAAAAAAACTATTTAGATAGCCACTCCAACAATTGATAAGGACAGACATGAAATAACACCTAAGGAGTATAATATCACAAGTATTAATCTTGGACACTCATCTTGGCAGCAAGAGTTAGAAGAAATAAAAGTAAATTTAAATGCTACTATTGCTAGAGTACAAAAATATAGACAGAGGAAAAGAGAATTGAAAGAACAAATTCCTACCTTAGAACTCTTCATTATGTAATTAACTTTATCTAGTTGAGAACAAGTTGAACTATCGAAACATCCAGTGTTGATGTCGCAAGAACAAGTACATGCAATTGTTGTTGTTTGTGATAAGATGAACATGTTTGAAGAATGGATTGAATACTCAGTAAAGTAGGGAGAATAATTTATTACAAATGCAATAACAAAGTATAAGGAAGCATGCCATTGCTTAGAGAAATTGAAAATATTTGAAGATGAATGTAAATTTCGCCAGGAGAAGGTCATCGATGAAAGGAAAAACATTGAAATTCTCATGCAGTCAAACATCCAAGAGTTAATATAGAGTAATGTAATGTCAGGACATGCAATTTGATTGCCAGGAAAATGGAAGAAACAATTGAAATGGGAAGGTGACATGTTAATACAATATATTGAGGGATTTGAAAGAGTCACCGTACAGTGCAGAAAACTGATAAGTGGAAATCAAGAATTTATTAAAATACTAGCACGTCAAGGGTTTGATCCTCAAACACTAGCAGAGGAAGGAAAAGAAGCTAAAGCCTTAAAAGAATGGATAGAAAGGATAAATAGATATCCTACTCAATTGTTGGCATGAGAGGTCACTGGCTAGATAATACACACTTGCATAAATGTTATATCGAAGTATGACATAAACAAAGCACAAAAAAATGGCATCATAATTTGAGTAACTAAGGAATATATTAGGCTTGAGCTCACTTGGCAAGGTGACAAAAATATGAAAGAATGAATGTAATATTTTCTTAGATGCTCAAGCTTTATGACATCCTAGACCAATTGGAGGAATATGATGGTCAGGTGTTGAATCAATTTTACAATGATGACAGGGTATATGATGAACCCATTCTAGACCCAGGTGTTGATGATGAAGATATGACATTAATTGATGAGTTCACCAAACTAGTTTAAAGGTATACTTAACGCTAGATTAATGATTTTTGCAAAGGTTTGAAAGATAGTGGAATTGAGCTTATCTTCTTAGAAGATAAAAGAAGGAAAAGTGATGAAACTAATTTTGAAAGTGGAGAGCCTACCAAGAAGAAAAGAAAGACTAGTAAGGTGACTCTAGGTGTTAGAATTGAAGAAAGAACCCATAGAACTACAAGAAAACAAGTTCCCACAAAACCATCTGATAGGAAGAAAGATGTAGAGATAGGTAAAGATAAATCAAAAGTGAAACCTAAAGGTGTATCCTCCTCTACAACTAAACCAAGAACAAGAGTAGTTATCAATGAAGGAATAGGAGCAACATAGAATGTTGGTGCACAAACTAGGTCTGCATCTCAAAGGGTTGTATGATTATTTACCTCTCCCCCTTCTATTAATATGGCTAGCATTAAGAAAACATTGGGAGGAACTCTTGTGGCTTTAGAGGAAATTTCTAAAGAAGATGAAGCTAGAATTAAAGAATAGATGGACAAATGGGTTGTTATGTGGGAGAAAGTGAAAGAAAATAATTCCAAAGATAGACCCATGGCTCACCCAGTGATAGAATAAATTTAGGACACAAGCTCTAACCCTATAAATGTTGAAGAAGAGTTTATTCAAGGGACACTCACCTTAGAGGCAGGAAATCCTAGTGTACTTGAAATGGAAATAGGGAAGATTGTAGAGCAGGATCCTATGGATGAAAGAATTGTTGAAGATACTCTTGATTCTTAGCCTTCACTTGGGAATATTCAAAATTCTAATGAACACACGTAGGTATTTCAAGAGTCAAAGAAAGGCCATGCTGAAATTGAAATTCCAAAAGAAGCTACACAGTTTACAGAAGATGGAATTGAAAATATAAATATTCTTGGTGTAGTAGAAAATGAAGAAGATAATGTTTAGAGAAATGAAATAGAAAATATGGATAGATAGGAAAATGTAAGTCTCCATACAGAAGAGGTAGTACCAAATCCTACCAATCCTGAGTCTATCCCACACATCATGGAAGAAATCCCCATTTCAGAAAATGTGGCAAGTGAAAGAGAAGAAGCTCCTGAAACAAGTAGTAAACAGGAAAAAAGGAATGTCATAGAGGTAAAAAAAGATTATGATACAACTTATTGGTTAATTAGGGAATTAGCTTCTCCAATGGAAGTGGTAGTATTACCTCCAAATCTTAATAATTTTATACAAGAAGTAGATACTCCTAAACCTAGGTGTAGAAAAAGACAAAACATGTCATACAAAGAAATATAGATGGCAACTGAATTATTCAAATAGCCACTCCAACAAATGATAAGGAAAAACATAAAATAACACCTAAGGAGCATAAGATCACAAGTATTAGGGTATGTGAAGGATCATGATGGCCAAAAAGTGGCGATATGATGGGTATTTGTAGGATATGTGGCTAATGACTTCTTTTTTTACCCAAAATTGATGAAACGAAAAAGGGTTTTTAAAGGAGATTCTCAACTTTCCACCAATATAAATTATGCTTTACTTTGAATTTAATAAATAATTATTATTCATTTTCTATTTGAATTATGAGTAAAGTCCTAATTGATAGGCTGATTGAAAAACATCTATAGCTTTCAAACGGTATCACATTTTTTTAATCTAAAACATGTATCACATTCTATGCTTCACATACTATTGGATTAAAAATAGAAAAATTAATTTCATGAAGTTTTAACCAAGTTAAGGTGGTTAGACATATGAGTTTTTATATTTTTTAAAAGTTGTAATAAAAAATTCATAATTAATTATTTACTTGTAAAAAAATTACACAAAAATATGCAGCACATCGGGACATGAGTCCTCTACTTACATCAAAAATCTTATAAAAAAATATGATCATTTTATTGTGGTTAGGGTGGACAGACCGAAATCTACTTATTATTTTTTCCCTGAAATTTAAATACTACTGCATTGAAATTTCAAATTTTCACCAAATACATTTATTTATTTTTTGAATAAACCTAGTAGTCTAGAAACTACATTCAATTTGCTAAAATTCTATTCCTACATATTTTTGAAATAATATAGATAACTTATTCAAATTTTTATGTCAATTTTCCTAACACTGATTTTTTTGAATTTTTTGCCACTTAAGGGCCTGTTTTTCACATGATGATCGTGCACATACCCATTAATCTTGGACACTCATCTTGGCAACAAGAGTTAGAAGAAATAAAAGTAAATTTAAATGCTATTGTTTCCTTAGTACAAAAAAATAAGCAGAGCAAAAGAGAATTGAAAGAATGGGTTACTACCTGAGAACACTTCAATAAGTCATTAACTTTATTTAGTCGAGAACAAGATAAATTTCCCAAAAATCTAGTGTTGATGTCGCAAAAACAAGTAGATGTAATTGTTGCATTCTATCATAAGATGAACATGTTTGGAGAATGGATTGAATACTGGGTAAAGCAAGGAGAACAATTTATTACAGAAGCAATAAGAAAGTATAAAGAAGCATGCCATCATTAAGAGAAATTGAAAATATTTGAAGATGAATGTAAATTTTTCCAGGAGAAGGTCATCGATGAAAGGCGAAACATTGAAATTCGCATGCAGTCATAAATCCAATATTTAATATAGAGTAATGTAATGCATAGACATGAAATTTCATTTCTAAGAAAATGGAAGAAACAACTGAAATGGAAAGGTGACATGTTAGTACAATGTATTGAAGGATTTGAAAGAGTCATTGTAGAGTGCAGAAAATTAATCAGTGGAAATCAAGAATTTATTAAAATACTAGCATGTCAAGGGTTTGATCCTCAAACAGTAGGATAGGAAGGAAAAGAAGCTAAAGCCTTCAAGGAATGGATAGAAATGATAAATAGAGATCTTGCTCAATTGCTAACATGGGAGGTCATTAATGAGATAATACAGTGCATAAATGTTATATCCAAGTATGACGTGGACAAAGCACAAAAAAATGGCATCATACTTCAAGTAATTGAGGAATATATTAGGCTCAAGATCACTTGGAAAGATATACAAAGAATTTAAAAAGAGTGCATGCATCAAGTATTAAGTTCTTTCCAAGAGTATCAGTTGAAGAGAGAAGAGGGAATCTCATAGCCTGATTCATAAGTGAAAAGAAAGAACTAGATACTGAAAATATGATAAAGTTCATTTTGGTTTTAATTTGTAGGTTGATCTTGGTCCTGGTAGATGTTCCTCATTTTGATGCTTTGGAAGGAAGCTAGTATCCCTGGTTAATGCAAATTGATTGTGTTGAAGTATGAAGAAAGTGCTGCTACAGACAAAGTAAAAACCTTGACTTATTCTAGAATGTTCTTGATGATAGTTGGCAGATGCCACGTGCCTCATTTTAATTTATTGTTTTTAATTCTCTAGATTGACTTTTAAGTTGAATTTATTTGGCCTTGTTGTTATAAAAGGCCATCTCCTCATTCATTTTTATTTTAAGTTCATAATTTGTGGATGTTGGAGGAGCAAAAACTTTATTTATTTTTTGTTATTTTTTCCTATTTTCTAAACCATTCGGGCATAAAACTTTGTATGCATGTAGACATTAATTGATATAATATATTTATGGATAGCTACCTATCTCAACATCTTTTGTATTTGGTTTTATAAGTTTGGATAAACAAGACTGTATGCTACATCATTTAAGGGTGCATACAAAATCTACTTGGTGTCCATAAATGAAACCCTCTCTTTAAAAGCTTGCACTATTTTATATGTAGTTTTGAAGCAATCTTGTGAAGTATAAAGTAGTTTTCTCTATTTTGATTAATTCATTGGGGAATCCATGGAGAATAACTAGGAGAAACTTTTATTTTTCAATATTTTTTATACTTTATTTTAGAATAGATGTTTAAATTTTTGAAAATATTCCAAATAAAAATAGAGAATTAAATGAATGGAAAGAATTTTGTTGAAAATATTTTATTTTCTATGATTTTTTTGAATGATTAATGCTAAATCTACTTAAGTGATAGCAAATAATTTATGGTTTTCATGAAATATTCTATTAAATCTTTCAATTTCATGATGTTATTCGATGAATGAAGTGAAATTCTATTTGAAATGTTCATAATTCTTAGCAAAGATATAAATAATTGTATTCCCTTTGAGATTAATAGTAATATCACACCATTACCCGAGAGTGACCCTAGTGCAACCATGACTTAGTTATCAGAGACTTGGGATTGAACGAAAGCCAATCTTTGTTCTATAATGTAGAATTTCCCTTTAGGTTGTCTTTTTTCCATATCTTTCAAGAAGGATAGGATCTTCACAGTCTTGTCTGTGGAGATTTGATTTGACCTATTTACTGTTAGTGAAACCATCATCAACACATACCAACTAGTGTATGTATCTTACCTTTTTGGGCTTTCTCACCCCGCAGACAGTCAGAAGTTTTGTGGCCCCAGAGTGAGTACATTTGGGCCTTCTCACCTAGTGAACTATCATGTGTTATGTCACCCTAGAGTGAGTATACATTCTCAATCATCCTAGATGTAATCCACAACTAGTTGGATTCACGATCAAAGCTTCATCTGATTCTCAACACTTGTGTGTTCCTTTGTTCTTATGCTTCATTTTCCATGAGATCTTCATCATGGGGGATTTATCATCTTTCTTGATTGTTTTCATTCCATCTTGCTAATGTAAGTACAATTGAACCCTCCTCTTGATGTTCATGGCTACTTTAGTGTGATTTTGAAGTAGGTTCATCCTCTCACTATAGTGGGGGCTAAATGTGTCACAGAAAAATGGACCCTTGTCATTTTCATGGCCTTTTAGGTCTGGTTTCATGGTATTTGATATATTTTGCTTTGATTTTATGTTGCAACATGGCTTGAACATGCATATTTAGGTACTAAACTTCAAATAACATCTTGTGAAGGTGTTGTGAAGTGTTTGAAGACATTTCTACATTCTTCTAGACTCTATTCATTATAATTCACCTAAAAATAACCTTTTTACACATCATCAAGTCCTCTTTCAAAGTGTTGTAAAGTCTTGTAATAAGATTTCATGTTTTCTAGGAACAAATTCACTATTTATCCTTTTCTTATGACTTATCTGACCCCTTTATGCTGTCATATTTCTTAACTAAATGTATTTTTGAATGTTATCCCGAAAAACAATATTAAATACAACATATTTCCTTACACATATTTTTTAGGTCCTAGGTATGTGCAGGATCATCATGGAAAAAACAAGCCCTTAAGTAGCAAAAAATTCAGAAAAATCAGTGTTAGGCAACTTGACATAAAAATTTGAATAAGTTATCTATATTATTTCAAAAATATGTAAGAATAGAATCTATAGAAAATTGAATGTAGTTTCTAAACTACTAGGTTTATTTAAAAATAAATAAAATCTATTTGGTGAAAATTTCAATGCAGAGTACTTAATTTCGTGGAAAAATAAGAAGTAGGTGTCTGCTGACCACCCTAACCATAATAAAATGATAATATTTTTTATAAGGTTTTATATATAAGTATAGAACTCATTTCTGGATGTGATGCATATTTTTTTGTAATTTATTTCTAAGTAAATAATTAATTATGAATTTTTTATTACAAAATTAAAAAATATAAAAATCATATGTCTAACCACCTTAACTTGGTCAAATCTTCATGAAATTTAATTTTTCTTTTTTAATCCTATATTATGTGAAGCATAGAATGTGACGCATGTTTCAAATTCAAAAATGTGATACCATTTGAAATTTATAGGTGTTTTTCAATCAACCTATCGATTAGGACTTTTAGTCAGTAATTCTAATAAAAATAAATAATAATTATTTATTAAATTCAAATTAAAGTATAATTTATATTTTTGGAAAGCTGATAATCTCTTCTAAAACCCTTTTCGTTTCATCAATTTTGGGTCAAAAAGTCGCACCATACCCTACAAGTACCCATAATATTGCCACTTTTTGGCCCATCATGATCCTGCACCCTCCTAGGTGGGACCCATTTGCTATGGATGGTGAATGAGTCCCCCTCATCCCCAAATTAAAATATTTTAAAATTTTCTTTTGGGTTTTTATTCAAAAACACTTTATGTTAGCCTGTGATGAGGTATGAATGGTTAAATAAGGCACAAGTGTGTATAAATAGGAAATTTTCACCTCATTTTACATCTCTAACATCTCCTCACTCATTAAAGAATTCATTCACATATCTAAACATTCAAATATCTTACAACATAAATTCAAGCAATATTCAAGCACTTTGAAGCATCCATTGACACTACTTCAAACTTGTATTATCAAGGGTTCGGTAAGTTGATAGCATTTGCATGTTATTAGTTTGTCATTCTCTTTCATTTTATTATTTTATTAAGGGTTTTATTGGGGTTTAAGCAAGAAAAATTCCTATTTACTAACCCTCAACCATTTTTCCCTATTGCATGTGTGTTTGCAGACTTAGGTATGTATATTCAATAGGCTTTTTGGTGTTGAAAAGTGGAAGAACAAGTCAACTCATTCATATTTCAAACTTGGAGAAGTTTTTCCATTTGTTTCTTGTAGAATTGAATTTGATAATATAACAAGTAGATATTCTTAAATCTAGTGTTACAGAGTTGTTTCCTGATTTTCCAAAAATTTGGGAGAGGACTCATTTACCACTAGTGGCAAATGAGTCCCACCTTAGGATTGAAAATATGAGTTTTGTCAGATTCTGGATCTTGACTATTAGAAACCTATTTCAAACACTTTTTCATCAGGAGGAGGACTAATTCGCCACCCTTGGTGAATGAGTCCCACTATGAAAAATTAGTGATTTCAACCAGCATCCACAACATTCCAGAATCATCAAACACTGCCTAGGTGAACTCTATTTCTGCGTATTTCTTTATGTTTTGCACGATTTCTTCATTTACTTCATTATTTGCAGATCATAGTGTGTTTTGAAACATAGCTTAAATCTCACTTTTTTCATTCCAATTCATTCATTTAATTCACTCAATTGCATTTAATTTAGGTTAGAAAAATTTCAACATTACATCATTTGAATTAACCCTTTGCACATTTGGAACCTATCTCTCTCCTTTTAGGTGAAAAACCCTAGAGGACCTAGAGAAGCACATAGAACCCCAAAAATCAATGGTTCACTATTGTTATAAGAATTCATTTACAAGAATGAAAGAACTAACAATTTTTTTTGAAATAAATAACTATCTTCTCAAAATAATAAATTTGAATGCTTTTTTTCCTTTTTAAATAATGTCTTTTTTAATATATACTTCTTATTAAAATAAGTTGGAGGCATGTTTCATATGGTGCTTAATTAGGATAACAAGGTTTTGAGAGGGAAATTTTTTCCCATCAAACCTTAGAATTAACACCTTAAAGGTCAATCAAGAGGACACACATATAGGTATATATATATATATATATATATATATATATATATATATATATATATATATATATATATATGTATATATATATATATATATATATATGTACACATGTAAATATTTATTTATGTAGAGACTACTATATCTAAATAGATGTGTATACCACATTTTTTGCCTCACTATGCAACTGGCTTGTTCAAAATTATAAAAAGAAAAAAGATCTAGACTGAATTTTCCCTCATTTTCCTAAATGAAAAGGTCATGAATTCAAATATTTTGTTTCCTATAATATATTGCGTAGTCTAAAGCAAGGAATTATTATACACAACCAAAGCTTTGAATTCATAGTCTTCTCATCTAGTCAATTGAGGGAAAATGTTTTGTGTATTTTTTCTCTCTTGAATGTTGGATGGTATCAAGATTAGTTGTATGGTTTATGTGTGCTTGCGATGGTTGTGATAATAGGCATTGTTTATCCAATTGTATATAAAGTGAGATGAAACATGGGTCTTGGATTTTTTTGCAATTAAATAGGCACTAATGTGCATATAAATGTTGTTTGCATCTATCTTTGCACACCAACATAAAAATGGAATACACCACTATGCATTGGATGCATATCTAGGAATTTGTTGTTTGGAAATAAAGTCACATCATATATATATACAATGTGTTATTGAAAATTCCATAGGCATGCACTTTATTTTTTGAGGACTTTAAAGATAGATGTTACTTGTGCCATCACCACTACACATAAACCATACAAGAATTAATGATGATTCCATTTCACTGGCCTACTTTATCATTGCACCAAATTCTTTTTAGTTAAAAAATAATAATAATCTGCCACCTTTTCTAATGTTGTCGGAGACCTAAAACCCATGAAGGCTGACAAAAATTCTGACCAATCTTTTCTAGAATGCAATCCTAATTGTTGTTCTCTAGCTTTGGCTATATACTTTCATTTGCCATGCATAATAAAATAGTTAATATTATAGAGTTAATGTTGTTATCCAAAAGGGATTCTTGACTATCATACCGACTAATTTCATTCTGACTATCCACAAAAATCTACATATATGATATTAGATACATAAAATATTGTTATAAAATAGTCATAATCAAGGATGGCCAATGGACTCTAACACAATGTGTATAATATTGACTATTTTATTCCATTGAAAGCATGACTTGAAACACAAACCCCCAAGCAAGAAGATACGTTGTTTGCCACTTTGATCAATGGTGAAACCAATCTTTCTTGTCACACTTAAGATATAGGCTATCATTGTAACAAATAACACAACCACAAATGAAATAATATTTCTTTTAACAAGAAATATAGTCTTCCCTCAATAGCACACTATCGAAAATTAAAAAAAAAATCCTTTTGAATAGAACCTTATAAAAAATGACACAATATAGCCTGAGCTATACAATAACATTCAACAAAAATTTCTATTGTTTGATTTATGGCTTCTGTTTGGTGGTAATGGTTGCATTGGAATGAAATAGTTGATGTTATACAATTGATATTTGATTGCATTGAGGGCTGTTGATTACTGATCTCTAGGTTAAGCTATATTGTTCTATTTTTTATAGGGTGGTGCTCAAGAGGCTGTATTGTTTCAATCTTTGATAGGTTGTTGGTCAATACATTTATGTAAGTATATATGTCTGTGTGTGTGTTTGTACACACACACACACACACACACACACACACACACATATATATATAAATATATATATACACACTCTTGATTGCACAAAGCACAAATAAATTGTGATAGGAAAACCAATCGATAAAAATAACCTAGGATAGCGAGCAATAGACCACAAAAGAAAACTAGATTATGTTAAGAATTTTATTCCATTGCACACATAGCCATAAAATGGAGGTCATAGAAAGAAGCCCGCAAAAAAATTCACATTGACAAACCCATGCAAACCGTTGGCTTGTTCTCAAAAAAAAGGATTGACAAAAAATTATCACAGGTGACACTTTCCTTTTGCTTTTGCAAACATCGTCGCCTGTAAAAACACAAAATATCCTCTAACCACCTATACAGAAGTTTCTATTATATAGATATATCCATAGGTGGTCTTCAAACAATAAAATACTATGTGCATCTAATGCCAGTGACACACAAACCTACAGATAGGAAATATAAAGTCAAACAAAACAAAATTTGTCCTGCTCTTCACCCTATCATATTTGGTCATTGAGCAAGAACATACATTGTTCACCACTCTTATCAATGGTCAAATCAATCTTTCTTGTGACACTTACTATACAATCTATCATTCTAATAACTCCTTTTTTGAGGTTGAAGAAATAATAACTAGGAAGGCACATATTTAATGCATGCTTGGCCCCCTTGCTGACAACAATAGGCTAAACTCATAGAATGACACCCAACAATGTGTTGTCAAAAATTGAAACATTATAGCCTTTTTCCCAGCAGGACCCTTTGAGAAACAAACTAATATAGCCAAAAGGTCACGAATTCAAATATTTTGTTTCCTATAATATATTGTGTAGTCTGAAGCAAGGAATTATTATAGGAAACAAAAGCTTTGAATTCATAGCCTTCTCATCTAGTCAATTGAGGGAAAATGTTGTGTGGATTCTTTCTCTCTTGAATGTTGTATATAAAGTGTGAGATGAAACATGGGTCTTGCTTTTTGTTGCACCTGATGTAGGCACTAATGTGCATATAAATGTTGTTTGCATCTATCTTTGCACACCAACATAAAAATAGAATACACCACTATGCATTGGATGCATACCTAGGAATTTGTTATTTGGAAATAAAGTCGTGTCAAATATATATATATATATATATATATATATATATATATATATACAATGTGTTATCGAAAATTCCATAGGCATTCACTTTGTGTTCTGAGGACTTTAAAGATAGATGTTACTTGCACCATCACCACTACACATAAACCATACAAAAATTAATGTTGATGCCATTTCATTGGCCTACTCTATCATTGCACCAAACACTTTTTATTTGAAAAATATATATAATCTACCACCTTTTCTAATGGTGTCAGAGACTTAAAACCCGTGAAGGCTGATGAAAATTCTGACCAATGTTTTCCAGAATGCAATGCTAATTGTTGTTCTCTAGCTTTGGCTATATACTTTCAATTGCAATGCATAATAAAATAGTTAATATTATAGAGTTAATGTTGTTATCCAAAAGGGATTCTTGACTATCATACTGACTAATTTCATTTTTACTATCCACAAAAAATTACATATATGATATTAGATACATAAAATATTGTTATAAAATAGTCATAATCAATGATAGAAAATGGAATCTAACACAATGTGTATAAGATTGGCTATTTTATTTTATTGCAAGCATAACATGAAACATAAACCCCTGAGCAAGAAGATACATTGTCTACCACTTTGATCAATGGTGAAATCAATCTTTCTTGTCACACTTAATATATAGGCTATCATTGTAACAAATAACGCAACCACAAATGAAAAAATATTTCTTTTAACAAGCAATATAGTTTTCCCTCAATATCACACTATCAAAAAGTAAAAAAGTATAGCCTTTTGAATAGAACCTTATTAAAAATGACACAATATAGCCTGACCTATACAATAACAATTAACAAAATCTGCTATTGTTTGATTTATGGCTCCTATTTGGTGGTAGTGGTTGCATTGGAATGAAATAGTTGATGTTATACAATTGATATTTGATTGCAATGAGGACTATTGATTATTGATCTCTAGGTTAAGCTATATTGTTCTGTTTTTGATAGGGTGGTGCTCAAAAGGCTATATTGTTTCAATTTTTGATAATTTGTTGGTCAATACATTTATGTATATATATATATATGTGTGTGTGTGTGTGTGTGTGTGTGTGTATGTGTGTGTGTTTACATATATATATACACATTCTTGATTGCACAAAGCACAAAAAAATTGTGATAGGAAAACCAATGGATAAAAATAACCTAGGATAGCGAACAATAGACCACAAAAGAAAACTAGATTATGTTAAGAATTTTATTCCATTGCACACATAGCCATAAAATGTAGGTCATAGAAAGAAGCCCGCAAAATAAATCGCATTAACAAACCCATGCAAATTGTTGGCTTGTTCTCCAAAAAAAGGATTGGTAAAAAATTATCATAGGTGACACTTTACTTTTTCTTTTGCAAACATCGTCACCTGTAAAAACACAAAATAGCCTCTAACCACCTATTCAAAAGTGTCTATTATATAGATATATCCATAGGTGATTTGCAAATGATAAAATACTATGTGTGTCTAATGCCAGTGACACATAGACTTGTGGATAGGAAATATAAAGTCAGAAAGAACAAAATTTGGCCCGCTCTTCACCCTATCATATTGGGTCATTGAGCATGATGGGATCCCACCAAACCCTTGAGCAAGAATGTACATTGTTCACCACTCTTATCAATGGTCAAATCAGTCTTTCTTGTGACACTTACTATACAGTCTATCACTCTAATAACTCCTTTTTTGAGTCTAAATAAATAATAACTAAGAACCTAGCGTATTTAATGCATGCTTGGCCTCCTTGCTGACAACTATCTTGAACAACAAGCTAAAATCATAGAATAACACCCAACAATGTGTTATAAAAAATTGAAACAAGATAGCCTTTTTCCCAATAGGACACTTTGAGAAACAAACCAATATAGCCATAGGGAAATTCCCTTTCAAAAATTGTGTAGGCATTTGCTATCTTCTTGATTGCTTGAAAAGAAAACTATTGCTTATAGCCATTGTCAATACACGAAAACCATACAACAATTAATGTTGATGCTATTTCACTAGCCTTCTCTATTGATGTAGCAAATGATTTTAATTTAAATATAAAAAAATAAAACCCCACCTCCCTTTCCTAGCCACACTGAATGGAGGCCATGAATGACACAATATAGCCTAGTGTAGACAACAACAATGAATAGTGTGTTGTGCAAAACAATATCAATTGCATAACATTAATTATTTTATTGCATTACACCCATTGCCACAAAATGAAGGCCATAAATGAAACAATATTGGTACCAACTATTAGCCATATGGTGAATCTCGCACAACACTAGAAAACAAAGTAACAAACCCATGCAAAACCAGCACTGCAAAACCCGATCCATGAATTAAAGAATATTTGTTTGAATGAACTATATAGTCTTTCCCAATAGAACCTTACTAGAAAAGAAGCAATATACCCTATGACAGAGAATGATAATCAACACTACCTTATAGAAAACAACGCAACTAGTATAGCATCAACTATTTCATTATATTACAACCATGGCCAGAAAAATATTGCTTGCAACAGTGACCCATATGGAACACCCACAAAACAAAAAAATCTTGCAGTAACAGACTTATTCAAAGCCTCCACCATAAAACATGAACCATAAATGAATCAATATTGCTATTTTATTCCTTTGCATCTATCACCACTACATGGAAATCATAAATGACCTTGTCAAAAATTGATTCTCAACAAAATCTTATCACATATAATTCTCAATAAAAGCTTATCACAAATAGAGAAAATATAGCCTTCTCAACAACACCCTCTCAAAAATTAGCATTGGAAAACCCATAAAAAAATATACTCATTTCCGAACAAAGCCTTATCAAAAATTGAAACAATACAGCCTTTTCAACAACACATTATCTAAAATAATACAATATATCAACCACCTTCACATAAATTCCTCCTTGGTACAAGTGTACCTTTTCCCGCTTGCTTTCTCTTTGATTCTTATTTTCTTCACGTCTGCAAGAAATGCACAATACGTTATCATTTCCAACACTTTTATAATGCTTTTCCAACTATCGCCCAATGTAGCAAAATGCAAAAAAAAAAACTGCTGCTACCTTCACAACAACTTTGCATGGCATGATCAAAGTTGTACACTTATACAAGCCTACTCCCCTTTCTTTCACTTGCAATTGTTGTTAAAGTCACAGAACACTGATCAATAATGGTTGGTTGAAAATTGTATATACATTTGATCGCATTGATGGTCAATGTGTTCCACCTACTTGTGGGAATGTATGTAATTGATGGTGGATGCAAATAACATTGATATATACTAATCCATAACTTTATTTTGTTGGGACATCTTTAGAATCATAAGATCTATTTCCCACTATTCTAAAGTTAAGTTTTTTTGCATCTAATATTGTGTATCTGGTTTTCTATGCATAGTTGAAATGAAATCAGTTGCTATGATAGTGAAGAATGCCTTTTAATTAACAATATAAACTATATAATATAAACTATTTTATTATCCATTGGAAATGAGGGAATATAGCCAAAGCTAGTGAACAACAATTAGATTGCATTGTGGAAAACAACATAGACTATTTTAATATATTGCAACCATTTACACATAATAGAAGTCATAAACGAGCATATAATAAATTTTGTTGTGTCTAGATTTGTATGTGTGTCAAAGTAGATGTTAGAAATGTACATACATTCTCTTCCCAATGTTTATTATTTTCTTAAAATAGTTATTTTTCTGAAACTTGACATGGCATACGTCAAATGATATACTTCATATTAACTGTTACATACAACATTGAAACATTTTTCCTAATTATTTATTTTCCTTTGTATTCTTAGTGTCTCTAGGGAAAAAAAAGGAGGGATTCTAAAATTGAAACAATGAACTTGGAATAGAAAATTTAATGTTAAGCATTATTTGAATCATTGAATCCCTTATTTTTATTAATCATTTCCAGTCATATTCTTGATTCTTGTACAAAATAATTGAGTGCCCATGTTGTGTTTTGAAGTCATAGACCTTGTAGTTAGTTGCTAGCATTGCAGTTCTTAGTTTTTAAAAGAGTAGGGGCAACAATGTTGGTGGCCTCTAGCTCTAGTGAGGCTGGTGAATAATCCTTGAGAACCAGTCCTGTAAGTCTATTTCTTGTTTAGTTTTTTACTTCTTCCAATTATATTGACACTTTCTCAAATGCACCAAACAAATCAAGAATATGCTTCATTTGAATTAACAATTGCTATTATATATGTTCTAACTTATTTATATTTGAACTCTCTATCTTTGCTTTCCCTTTAAATTTATTTGCCATTTGGAAGTAACTAATGTGTTAGAGGGGAAAATTTCTTAGTTTCCAAATGTGTCAATATTGTTTTTTTCTTTTAGAGTTGATTCGTAGTCATAAATATCTCATTGTTGCCACTATGCTAAGTTTAATTGCCTTGTAGGCTACAAATGTGAATCTATCCTTAACAAGACATGTGATATTATCTATAGATGTTGGAGATGTCCCATCTCTTGTCCTCCAACTAATGTGTTTCCAAAAAATAGGAGGTGATCAAATACCAGTTGACCTCTCTGATGCAACAAAGTCATCCTCTCTGATGCAACAAAGTCATCCTCTCTGATGGAACAAACATGTAGATATGAACTTTTCTTGCAAAATATAATGACCTTTTTTTTACAGGGGAATTGAAAATAGGTTTAATTTTGTTCTTGACAAGCTATTTGTGTAGAAAGTTATGGGAATCAAGGTTAGATATAGATTTTCCTTGCTTGTACTTGTAGTTTCCTACTTCCTTGTTTATGGGTACTTCCTTTTAAAATATTTAATGTTCATTTCATTCAAGGGAAATTGTCATACTGTCCCTAGATGTCAAAATGACATATTTCTAGCTAATTGGAAAACCTAGATATTTGTTTAGATATCAAGAAGAAGAAAATAGTTGGCTACGAGTCACCCTCCCCATCCAAATGAGCCTCAACCTTTGGAATTAATAAATCAACAAGGCAGCAAGATGCTCCTATGAATATCAGCCCTGTTAAAGAGCTAAATGCTTATGAAACTAAATGGAGGATAAAAGGCTAGGTAACAACAAAGAGGGATATGCACCATTACAACAGGAAGGGGCACGGGAGCTAGGTATTTAGCTTTGATATTGTTGAAAATTAGGGGACAAAAATAAAGATTACATGCTTTAATGACATAGAAAAGTTTCATTATGATAGAGTTGAGGTGGGTCGTACTTATTATGTGTCAAAGGGATCAGTGAGACATGCAGATAGGAAATTTAATAAGTTAGATAGCTAGATGGAAATCATTTTGGATCAAAACTCAATGTTAAAATATTGTGATGATGAGGCCTTAGTGCCAAACAGAGTATTTAAATTCACCCCATTAAATTAAATTGCAAATTACACTAATAATAGTTTGATTGATGTTATTGGCAATGTGGTGCATGTAGGAATGGTATTGACTATACAAAGAAAGGATAAGTCCCAAACAATTCAAAGTCCACTATTAAACTTAATGATTTTTCATCATTTTCAATTGATGTTAATTTGTGGGGCTTACATTGGGAAGCAAAGGGTGATGAGTTGGAGAGGTTATACACCCCTGGTTCATCTCTCATCCTTGCTATTAAAAATGCATATTTTGGGTACTTCAATGGAGCAGTTCTAAACACAACTAGATGGACTCTTCTATATATAAATCCTGACATACCAAAAGCATAGCCATTAATCCAACAAGGACATATTGATCCACCTACTATTGAGCCACCCAGATAGTGCCTCAAAAGGTTGCTTTGGGAAATGGGAGAGTCACTATTGGATATATGTTGGATCACTGCCTTGGCTTGCCAAAAAAATTGCAAGCTACTCTCAAGGAAATAGTAAAATATATAAAAAATGGTGCATTCTGTTATGTTGCATGTCTGTTGGATGTGAATGGTAGGCAATGCAAGAAAAAGTGTGAACAATCCAAGAAAAATACATGGTTTTGCCCTAAATTCTAGATAACCCATATAGCTGATTGTGATTTTCGATATTTATTGCAGCTAAAGATGGAAGACCACATAGGCGAGCTTTGGCCAACTACTTTTGATGAGGCTGTGACAAGCCTATTGCAAATGTCAGTAAAACAACTTTACATATTACAATATGAGTCTACCACTGCAATGATTGTTGAGTCTGTTCTCAATTCTGTCACCTACACCTCATTTTTTTTCACTCTTCTAATTAAAACTCAAACTTATAATTTAGAAACAAGACTGAAGACAACAATAGTGAAATTTTCAAGGGTTAACTTTGAAGCTGAGAGCAAGCTGCTACTATTAGATTTGTCTACTATTTCCCCTACCCTACAAGAGTCTCCAGAGATAGTTTTTGTACTACCTTGAACACCAAAACAACCATGCCTAATTGTGACTTTGCATATTTCTTATAGATCATGTTGACTAGACATTTACTTCGTTTTGTTCCCTCACACTGCTTGTCACATCAAAAAGAACTTTCCTTTCTACTGCTATTGATTTTTTGTTCATTTGACTGGTTATATATTAAGACAATGAAGTATAACTTATAATGTTTAAGAAAAAAATATACACTTTTGTTCTTTTCTATTATTCATGTTGCTGATAATTTCATTTCATTTTAAGTGTATATTTCTTATTTAATTTTATGATGTTTATTAATATGGAGTTGTTCTCCTTTTTAAGAGATGTATCATTGTCTATAACTGTTCATATATCTACTTGTGGACATAGTTGTATGTAAGTGTATATTTATGTATGCATATAGATAAATATTCATGCATGCAATTGAAATTTCCCAGTGCATATAACTTTCTCATACAAATCTATGTAGATATATGTAAATGTATTGGATATCTATGCGTATATGCATGGACAATTCAATATTATAAGGGTAATAGCACAAAGCTGTGTCACACTTTATAAAGGAAATGGCCAACACTGATCCAATTTTTAAACTTGAATCACTAAAAAGTGGCATATATGTTTTGAATTTTGAAATGATGTAAATTAGTTGTTGTCATTTTTAATAAATTAAAACTTGTTGCTTGAATTTTCTAAGTGCATTTTAGAATATATTGACAGGGTTATGTAAATTCTAGATATATTTTTTTCAATTTTTTTTAATAAGTTTTAGTATTCTTCCTTCACATAGAATCAACCTTATATTTTGTGTTGAAAGCCCACTTTTAGTAAAAATAAAATATAAAATATAAAAAAATTAAACTATTAAAATAAATATATTTTTGAAAACTACACTTATGGATCTACAAAAGGGTATTTTTATATTTTTTTAAAAATGTTGTTTACATTAGCAAGAGTTATTGAAACTTCAAGTTTTTCAAATAATTTAATTTTTTTGGTAAATTGGACTCAAAGTGATGCTACATACATTTTTAGCCAAAAATTTTAGTTGAAAAAGTTGTGGAAGCATCTAACTTAGCTAGAATGAATCTTACTAGATCATATGTTTGACCAAAATTGATTTTTAGTTAGAAATACTTAAATTCAGTTGTGTTGATAAGTTGGTTGAAAGTGTGACACAGCTTTGTGCTTTTACCCATAAGTATTTGTGAGTTGTTTTAAAGAGAATGGTGTTGTCATCTTGTTTTGAATTTTCTAAGTGCATAGAATATCTTGATAGGGTTATGTCTAGATATATGTGTCTATGATTTAGGGTGATCCCACAATAGTGGTTTACAATTTTTGGCCAAACTGGAAACTTAATTTTTTTTTTAACTAAATCTTCACTTTCGGGCACCTATAGCAGTTAAACCATGAGGAATTTGAAGATGATGCAAACTAGAGTTTCGTGAAATTTTTTCTATACATTCTAAATATATATTTTTCAAAAATTTTGGAATCAGATTGCACTTCTTTTTCCATCTCCCTCGAAAACTATTTTTTTCAGAAAATAACATTTTTAAAAAGTGACGCTCACCATATAATGCATAAATTTTTTTCCATGGAGGACAAAATTCTAATTCTTTCAAATTTATATTTGCAACTCTAATATCTAGTGATTCCATTTGGTTGGATAGTTTTTTATTGAATATTTTTTCTTTAATCAAGTTTTGAATTCAAACGAATTATAATTCAGACATAGCGCGACCGTATAACGCGCAACTTTTTTGTATGTATCGAAATTCAAAATTTTTTTCTTTGTTTGATCAAGGACTTCAATATCTAGTGAACTAATACTTTTAAATTTTGTTTTTTAATAATCTGCTATTTTTTCACATGTGCAAAACAAAGAGCTTGATTTTCGGTGAAAAACCTACATTCACGAGAAATAAAAAATAAATATAATAATCAAATTAAATTTATTGAAAATTATACTTTTTGGGAAGATTATAATAAGGAATACATACTTGCCAAAAATAAATTTTAAATGAATTCATTTGATCCCCCAAAAGGTAAATCAAAAATGGTTTTTTATCAGCATTTTGATAGGTGTAAAGGAGACTATGTTATAGTATGGTTTAAAACTAGTGGGGTTCTATCTAAGGGGGTTTGATTTAGGGAAGTTTGATCAAACCCTCTTAAATTGGAATTATTTAAATGGAAATTTTCAAGGCTTAAATCATTATATTTTCTAAAAATATGTGATTTCAACAAAAATCAGTTCCTCCCAGAAATTGTAAACCACTATTGTGGCAGCACCCTGTATTTGTCTATGTAAGTATCTATGTTTGGGTATCCATATAATGCTTACCAAGTGTTATTGCTACTATTTTTTGATCTATAATGATAATTCCATACTAGATATGGATGTGATATGGTTCTTGGCTATAATGTAACTTGTTATGTATGTTGTGCAACTTAATCCACAACCCAACACTAAACAATGCCTTATTGAAAATACTCTAAACTGCTCAATTATTTTGGTGAGTTTTAAATTCAAAGTATTATTGCAACCATTTCCAATATATGTAGCACATACATGACACAATTTTCCCATGGAAAGTTGTGCAAAGTGATCAATGCGTGTTTCATCTGTGCAAGAAAATGAAATAGTTAATGTTATACAGGTTGCTTTTTTTTTTCTGTAAGGCAATGTTGATTGTTGTTCTCTGTCTTAGGGTATATTATTTCCATTTTGGTAAGGTTATATTGGGAAAGAATATATAGTTTATTCAAACCAATATTCTTTGATTCATGGATCAGATTTTACAGCGTGTCCCCTATGATAATTTTTAGCCAATCCTTTTTTTGGAGAACAAGACAACGGTTTGCATGGATTTTTCAATGTGAATTTTTTTGTGGGCTTATTTCTATGACCTCCATTTTCTTGCTATGTTTGTAATAGAAGAAAATTATTAGCATAATCCAGCTTTCTTTTATAGTCTATTGCTCACTAGCTTGGGCTATTTTTATCCATTTGTTTTCCAATCACATTTTTTTTGTGGTTTGTGCAATCAACAATGCATATATATGCGCCTCTTCAGAAAGGCTCAAATTTTTCTCACAAGTTAGGCATACAAAAATATTGCAGCCAATAACAAGCAATTGAATTGCTCACTTGAACTGTGCTTTTTGTGATTATGTGTAGACATTCCTTTGTATCTTGCTAGATACTGCAGGATACATACCAACAATTAGAATCTGCACTCTCTCTAAATTCACTTCCTTATCATTTTTTATATGTGACATGTAATTGTGGTATTACATATATTTTTCTTATAAATTATAGAGCCATTTAAATTTCATGATTTAGATATTTCTTACCAATAAAACATGTTTCCGACACCAAATTTCACATTTCCCTTCTATGTAGGTATATTCCATGAAACCATTTTAGATTGTAGCTACATTGTATTCATATACAAGATGTATATATCTCCAAAATGCTAAACAACTTTATGATTCCACATTTTCATGTTGTATGGTCTTCACCTACATTCCATCTGTATACAATGTAAGCCTATATATCTTTTATTCCATTTGTCATTTCACAACTCCATGTCAAATTATAAAAAATGTGTAACATTGATTTCCACTACATAGATTTCCTCAAGTGCCAAAGCATTGCCTTCACCATTGATCAATGTGGAGGATAATTAATGTTACCGCTTGTGGGTTTGGTCATCGCCAATGATGCTCCATTACTCAATATGTCAAGGTCGGGAGAAGGCATCATTTTCTATGTCAAGACATCAATCCATTATGTGCACAAGGCATGCCTAGATTTTTTTTACTTACTCTATTCTACTACAACTACATTGCATCTTATTTGTAATTAATTTTATGTCTTTATATTTTGTGATTTATTTATTTTCTACCAATGATATGTGTTTATTACACTAAACTTCAGATAATCCTTTGATGTTTGTATCTAGCCACAACCCAAACAATCATCCTTCACAGGCCTTTTGATGCCATTAGATCGTGTATTAAGTCATTGGTAGCTGAAACATTGCTTTAACCATTGATCACAGTGGTGGATAATTTTTTTTCTTGATCAGGGGTTTGGTGAGAGCACACAACGCTTCATGACCCAATATGGTAGGGTGGAAATCAAGCCTTGTTTTGTTTTGTACATATTGCATTCTACCTCATTTTGTTCTCTTCCATTTTATAATTGCTATGTGTGTAACTGAATTGCTCACTTGAATTGTGTTTTTTCTGATTACATGTAGAACTTCCTTTGTATTTTGCTAGATATTGCGAGATACATACCAAAAATTAGAGTGGACTATAAATCAAACAGGTTGATCTCCAACAATACTATTCATTTGCATGATCATCAAAAGTTTCTCTTCTTTATGGTAAGTGAAATGCTTCTCCTCTCCTCTTCATCTCTATACATATAGAATTTGCACCATCTCTAAATTCACTTCCTTATCATTTCTTATATCTGACATGTAATTGTGGTATTACATATATTTCACTTATAAATTATAGATCCATTTAAATTTTGTGATTTACATATTTCTTACTAGTAAAACATGTTTGTGGCACCAAATTTCACATTTCCAGGCTTCTATGTAGGTATATTCCATTGAAACCATTTTAGATTTTTGCTACATTGTATTCATATACAAGATGTACAGATCTCCAAAATGATAAATAGATTTACGATTCCACATTTGCATGTTGTATGGCCTTCACCTACATTCCATTTGTATACAATGTAAGCCTATATATCTTTTTTTTCATTTCTCATTTCACAACCCCATGTCAAATTATTAAAAATGTATAGCATTGATTTCCACTGTACACATTTCCTCAGGTGCCAAAGCATTTCCTTCACCATTTTTCAAACTAGTGTACAATTAACGTTACTGCTCGGGGGCTTGATGATAGTTGATGACACTCCATGACCCAATATGGTATGGTGGATAGAAACCCTCCTTTTCTCTATCCAGTCTTCAATCCATTCCATATAGAAGGCATGCCTAGATTTTTTTACTTACTGTGTTCTACTACAGCTGCATTGCATCTTATTTGTAATTAATTGTATAAGTCTTTATATTTTCTAATTTATTTATTGTCTACCAATGGAACATGTTTATTACACTAAACTTCAGATAATCCTTTCATGTTTGCAGCTAGCCACAACCAAAACAATCATCCTTTACAGGACTTTTAATGCCATTAGATCTTGTATTAAGTCGTAGGTGGCTGAAACATTGCTTCTACCATTGATCACAGTGGTTATAGATTTAAATTTTGCATATAATGTTTTCAGAGATATTCTAATCACATGTAAAGTGAATCTCACTAACAAAATTTAAAAAAATATGGCTTATAATTAATATCAACATAAATAAATGAATTCTATTATCTTTTTCTTATTTTTTTGTTTTCCATGATTTGTGAAAATATATACTTAAATTGGAAATTTTTTATCTCCTACAACATATCAATGATATAATAACCTTTTAGATAATTTTATTATGTGTGCCATTAGTATCTATAGACAAGTAAAATTTACATGCACCTAATCCTAATTTTACTAACACTAGTTCATCTTGAATCATCTCTCTACTAATCATTTAATTAAATAATCTCTATTTAATTAAATTCATCGCATTTAATCTCCTAATTGAATAAATCACTTTGTTTAATTAATCCTATAGTCCCTCTTTTAATTAAATAATTAATTTTATTTAATTAATCTCTAAAGTCATCTCATTTAAATTAAATAAATTAATCTTTATTGGATTTAAAGCTAACACCATCCTCTTTAATTAAATAAATTAAATCTTATTTAATTAAGTCTAAAATCATTATTCCTCACATTTTGATTTATTTAAATCCAAAACTCTAAATCAAATGGTCAAATTAGCTAATTTCCTTTAAATTAATCAAATCCTGATTAATCTTAGTCTTAATCCATCAAATCATCTAGATTTTGCAACTTTCACATGAAAATAAATTTAATTGATTTATAAATCATCTATTTTCATTCAAAAAAGGCATCAAAGATGGAATATTCCTCAAATTTGAAATCTCCCCATGAAAGGACTTGTCCCTTCCAACAAAGCATTTAACTTCTCTTACAAGTCCTTTGCTTGAGCCATGTGACATTAACTTCACCTTTCACCTCATCCTTCAAGCCATCTTTTGAATTTGAATCTCCCCCCTCTTTGCACATTCTCCAAAATGCGCTCAAGCTTCCTCCATTCACATCTTGACAAGTGGAATTTTCCCACTCGATTTTGAATAATCCCACATTCATCCATTTTTTTCATTCCTTCATCTTGTTCTTCTATTTATCAAAGGATTTTTTTGTATTTTGCATCCACAACTTAGAGAAAAGTTACTCTCTTCACATTGAGAGCTAATTTTATCAATCTTCATAGAATTTTTCATAATCTTAGCTAGGTTATTGTAGATTTCACCAAGGAGCTCATTGTTCTTCGTCATCAAGTGGATCAATCTTCATCAAATCATCACAAAGCTTGCAAAGGAGTTGGGAAAGGGTCAATTTCCACATAAAATTGGCACCAACTCCCCCATAAGGTCAAGAGTTTGCATATTCTTAATAGGATTTAATCTATTTCATTGTTTTTACATTGCATTCTTGTTTTATTCCTATTTTGAGTATAGTTAAATGGATTTTATGGTAAACTTAGATTCTAGCTTGCATTTCAATCTTCTAATGTTTGTATCCTTTGTGTTTTGTAGGTGCTAGGATCTTGGTTCATACATTTGGCACTAGAAGGAGGGAAAACCAAAAGTTTAAATCATTTTTTTTCATCAAGTTTTGTGTTTTTTTCTATTTTTTTTGTGTATATAGGAAACTACACCACTCATAGTCTAGTGGTGCCATATAGCACCACTATCAGTCTAGTGGCACTATAAAGGACCACATCAAACTCCATACAAAGTCACTCAAAGTCCAACAACGCCATACAGAGCCACTCACAAGTCTAGCAGTTCCATATAGCACTGTTATAAGTCCAACGATGCCATATAACACAACTTCAAACTCCAAAAAATGACACCTATGCAGAAAGAGCCTCTAGACTTTCTTTCTTTTTCACTCAAACTTAAAATGGCCATATCTTGGTCATTTTTTGGTCTTTTTCAAAGCTCTGTTTTTTGAAATGGAGTAGAATTTCATAAGATATCCAATGGTGTAGGTTTTTATCAACTTTGATAAGGTTAAAATTTTCAAATTTTCACTAAATGTCAAATCATAATGAAAGTTGGTCTAAATTTTAGGATTTTTATGCTTAATCATTTATCTAACCCTCATATCTTCTTGTTTCTTGATTTCATCTAACATTTGGAGCTTGTATTGTAGGTTTTAAAGGATCATGGAGCACAAAAGTCAAAGAAAAATCATTATCACATCATTGTATCAAGTGTTTTTGAACACTTTGGGGAGAAACTATAATCCCTTATTTTAAAGACTTTGTCACTTTCAAGCTTTTAGGACCTACTAAATTTCTTTTGGGCTCTAAAAGAACATTTCATTTTTTGCTACAAAGGGCTTAAAAAGAACTTTTAGGACAAACTCAATAGATTTGGTTTGAGGATAACAATTGAACAAGGAAATCTCCATATTTGTTTTGGTGCTTAAAAAGAATCAAATCATTTATTTTTGGATTTAAAATGAACAAGTGCTTCTTTGTTTTGTGATTTCTTACTCAAACTAACACCATTTAAAATAGGTATGCACTTCTCTCACGCCTCACGACGATCTTGAGAATCAAAATGCTTTTGGTGGTCTTAGGTTGGGATGAAGTAATTGCCTCCATATTTCATTTTGGGAACTAAAATTGAACAAAACATCTTGCGAGTGTGAGTAAACCTATCGTGTGTATTCTCTCTTTATTTCTCAACAAAGATCAATCGAGTTACAAATATGTTTGCTAGCTATTGTTTATCTTAGAGGGCCTACCTTGGGGAAGAAGTACTCACCCAAGGGAGTGACTCAACTGGTAACACTCTAAAGCCAAGAGTATTTCAAGCTGGGATATAAAAGTTGGTACTGGAACAAAAGCCATTATCATGCAGTTGGCTTTGACGAGAAGGGAAACAATGGTCTCTCGCCTTGATGGGTAAACTCCTATGATTAGAAAGTCTGAATTAGAACCCTTGTTGTAGAAAGTCCAAAATCCCTATCTATTTGTTGGTGAAAGAATGATCGTTCTGAAGCCGCCACACACTTTAATGGTTTTTAGTATAAATGGAAAGTATTCCATGGGATTTTTATTGGTAGTGATGCTTGGTTTCCTCGTATAAGTGTGTGTCATGGAGGGGAGCTAGTGGGGTCAAGCATCGAACCATTCTCTAAAAATAAGCATAGCTAAAATTTCCAAGTGGGGACTCAACAAATATAGTCTTTCATAACCATAGGGTTGTACTTTTTCTTGGTTACAAAACACTTTTCTTGATCGTAAACATTGGGAAAACAAACATTTAACATGAACATCAAATTTCAAACTCTTTAGAGGAGAAAATACCTTTGAAAAAATCCAAGTGCTATTGCTTGCCCTTAGGATTCTATCCTTAGAGGCTTCTAAGCATTTGTATTTCATCTCAATTTTCTCCTACTAAGGTCAACATTAGGAAAAAATTTCCTTGATTTTTCTAGATTTCCACATAATGAACTTTGTGGGATGAAAGAGAATTTAGACATTAGACATCTAGTTTAAAAATCTAATCAAGAGTGTGTTTGTAAAAAGAACTCAAAGCTAAGAAACAATTGGGTCCCCCACACATGTGCTTGGAATCTTTTGGTCATATGGTTTTCATGAAAACATTGGTCTTTTGGTTTTGAAATACTCTTAGAGAATAGCATGTTCTTCACTATCTTGGTCTTGTAAACAAAGTCCATGTTAGGTTCATTTAAGATCAAATAAAACACTTCATCCATTCCAAACATTTATCATATCATCCCAAAAATCAACTTTAGAGCTTTGGAAACATCATTATCGAGAATTGGGTACATCCTTAAACCAAATCAAAATCATTTGTTTAGTTAGGTGTGTTTAGATGATCCTTCCACACACACTTAGTTAAATTATCACCTCTTTGAATAAGTGCATCCTAAGATCACATCTAACATCTTAGGGTTTACAAGTTCATGATAAAAACCAAAGAATCAAAATCAAATCCCTAAGTCTTGTATCCCTCCAAGGTTCCTAAAAATGTTCAATACCCATATCATTCACCCCTTTCATATTTCATCTCATTATTGGTCTTAAACACCTTAGGGGTCACTTTTGCAACAAGGTCAAAGAACAAGGAAAAACATGGAATATAAACTTGATCCATACATCACGAGTGGCCTAAACCAACCAAACTATCAAAGCCTTACAATGCCAATTGATTATCAACACTCACAATTATACAATTCATACATGGGATCATTATCTCCTACAAACCTCGATGGTACAACAAATATGAGTATGCCTAGTCAAGATTTTGGAGCACCTTTCTTGATGGTAGATTTAAATCCAAGTCTAAACCTACAAATCTATCAACCAAACACTCAATGCACGGGTCTTCTACAAAACAACATCATCCCACCAAATCCATAAATGACAAATGTAAATATATCAAGTACATGTTTTCCAAACACGAACATTTTGAATCCACGCTTGGTAATCTTTGGGATGGATATGTTTGTGAATCATATGAATTTTTTTCAAAGTCCAAACAAGACATTAATGACTCCATGTATCAATCCAAGTCAAGGTAACACCATGCAAAATCAAGGCAATATGATTCCCAAACACAACAATGTTCAATTCCAACCTATCATGCCAAATATAAACATCATCCCAAATTAGAACATTTTCCAAAATCAATTTATCCATGATCCTATGCAAACACCACAATTGTACATTCCAAATTTTATTGAACAAAAACCAAATCAATTATATAAAGGGAGTCAAGATCAAAATTAAGATCAAATTTGATGAGATCAAATTTCTACACCTAACAAAATAGTTGAGTCATTGAGCCAAGAGACATCTTCACTCCAAGATCAATACACTCTACCATTGGTTAAACCATGTCATCAAAGCATTGAGTTGTGTCCACAACCACATCAAGAACAATATCTCCAATGTCAAGAGGCTGGATATCAAGATCAATAACATCAACAAAAAACTCAATCTCCCCATCTCGAAGATCAATCATCACATCTCTAAGATCAATCACCACATCTCAAAAATCAATCATCACAAGGTCAAATTAAAGTAAAAATCTTAGAAGTTAACAAATGAAAATACACACTAGTTGGGAGACCAATTTAATTGGTCATGCAACAGTTGGTGTAGGAAAATCTCATTAAAATACCCACCTATGAGAACTATTAAGAACCAGATGTAAAACCACCTTGATATGATGAGAAGAACCTTTGTGAGTATCACAAAATAAAGGGACACACAACATCAAATTGTATTCAACTCAAAAATCGCATCCAAGACCTAATTGATCAAAAAATAATAACTATTGTGGAAAATGATCAAGATTCAACTACTAATGATGGGATTGACAATCTCTCCACCACAATTGTTGAAAATAATGATCAAGATCTTCAAGATGTTTCTACCTCATCCAAAAATCAAATCAACATACATCAATAGTCACTTTTTGATCATGATAATAATCCCTCAACAATATCTGACAATGATCTATTTCAAGGAGTGTTAACATTATCAACTAATGATCTCATGTTGAAAATGTCTCTACATCATCTAATGAGTTAGAGGACATATCTCAAGAATTTATTCTAAAGCATGATCAACATCTCACACAAAAGTCTAGCAATGGTCCTTTCCAAGACATATTGACATCCTTTGACCTCATGATTGTTGATATTGAAGGAATCTTCAACTCAACATTTGATCCAAGTCCAGTCAAAGATCAAGAGGAAATTGAGCCATTTCCTATGCTTAAAGAAGATATCCAAGAACCCTTTGTAAGAAATCCACCCTTTGAAACTCACCCATGTCAAGAACTTGATTCAAAGCATGTCAAAAGCAATCCCAAAATTTATCAAGATCAAGAATTTGTATCTCCAAGATACTATGATGATCTAATGGATACTCTACTATCTATACAAAATGTCACAAATGATGATCACATACAAATAGCACATACTCCTCTATCTAACCATGAGATGCTTTCTTTGGATGGACATGTAGATGATCTACATTCAAAACAAGATTCCTTTACTCTTGATATTATTACACAAAAAGTGTAGGTTGATTCCTACATTCAAACTAATTTGTCAACATCAGGATCAGATATATCCCAAATTCATATTTATGGCCTCATGTATGAAGATATCCAACATTATCCACTCAAGGAAACATGTCAAACAGAACAAGACATTTTGGAGTTAGCAGAGTAGCAAATGGAAATAACACCATCTATAGTGGTCATTTATCAGAGCAACCTTACTAAACAAGACATCTTAAAACAAGTAGAATCAAGGAACAAAGATGCCACTACCACCATACTAGGGGAAATTTTGTCTCAAGAAAACATCAACATAGGGAGCACAAAGAATCCTTACGATGAAACCAATGCCAATACTACAACTAGCCACATCATGAATCTTCATCCACACATCACCCCATCCACGAATTAGGACCAACATTAAAAGAAGGTTTTGAATCAAAGAACAATGAATGCTATCAAATAAAAATAAGATAAGAAGCATATTGAACAAAAGAAATACATATGGATACCAAAAAATACAAATAAATATTATCCCTATCAAAATCCATTAGTCAAAGAAACTACGGGGAAAAATAAAAAAGGGAAAAGTATCCACCAAAGATGTCCACAAAAGAAAAAGCAAGCTTCTCAAGCAACATATAAAGTATATCAAGCAATTGGTCCTAATTCCATGCACACTTCTATATCCACCCATCATTGCTCATCTTCCTAAGTTTGGAGAGTCAAAGGTTCCAAACTATCAACCAATCCATCTTTTATTCCTCAAAAAACTCCATCCATGCCTCCACGGATAACATCTAATTCTCAAATTAACTAGGTATTGGCAGCCACCCTTCATCATAAGGATTCAGAAGGCACTTTATCATGATGTGCACACCAAGATAGAGTTAACTCTAGTATCAATAAAGCATATTAGGAATCTCAAAATTTGTATTCAAGTGCACATATCTTAGCAAAGAAACTTCTTCAAGTAGGATATAAATGGCACATTATGACAGAAGCATGTACATTGAAACCACCAGGTGGTTCAACATGATCTTAAAATCTTTCAGAAAAACAAAAAAATCAAAAAATATGAAAATCCAAAAAAAAATAGAAAGAGGATAAAAACAGTAAAGAAAAAAATGTCCTCTAGTGAAAACCACTTCGGTGGCACTTTGGGAAGGTACCATGATGAAAACTTGGAAAACAAGCATTATGTGTAGAATCAAGCATCTACGTGTGCCAGTTTAGGTTGAAGCAGATCTCATCCCATCCATAAAAAATCTAAAATTCCATCCATCTTAGCCATAATAAATCCATTTCATACATGAACCATTTATCCAATCCATTTTCATCCATCTGCATCGATCTTGAACTTGAAATTTTTTGGCACACACTTTACACTTGCTTATGGTAAACATCTTGACATGAGTCATTTTCATTGATCCTATCCTATGCAACACTATCTGAGCCATGAAGAATTATCCATATGAGAATTCTTTATCCAAACACCTTATCTTATCACAAGATAATCCATATCCCATATCCCTCCATCCATACATCTATCCAAGCATCCATCCATGACATTCCATACATTGCTAGACATTGGGGTAGATATTTACATCTTGCGTCAGGAATAAATCTTGATCTATATCTTCCAACTTATGTGGTGATCTAAACATTGGCAAACATGAAATCAAATTGGTCAATCACTTGCAAGCAAAAATCCAAATCACTAGACCATGGTATATTTTTATGAGAAGACATTCCTTATCAATCTTCATCTTTCATCAAACATCAATCTAAATAATCACTATCAATCACATCTAATGTATGTTTCAACGTCACATCAAATCATCCAAAACAAATTTTGTTTCAAACCAAGCTTCATCAATCTTGATCAAATCAAATCCAATCAATCCATCATCATCTCAGGATATCCTTCCCAATCCTTGCATTTCTTAACACTATCCTTGGATTGTTGTGTATCCTTGATAATGTTATCATCATCAATCCTACATCATCCTGGGATATCCATCCTAGTTCACGTGTTTCTTAACACTATCCTTGCATTGTTATGTATCCTCAACAATTTTGTCATCATCAATTCATCAATCTGATCAATCAACCTTAGCTTGGTTTTCAAAAAAATCCCAAAACAAAGCACTGATATCGTCACACACATCCATATCCAAAATGTCAAAATTGTGCGAAAGATCCAAAAACACCCAAAACAAATCCCAAAACAAATCAAAAAATTGGTCATCTGAACTATGTTGCCTCTAAGCTTAAATGTATGCAAGGCTACTCTTTTATCATCCCCCAAGACACAAAATCCAAAAACATTCATAAAATCTCAGAAAACACATAAACATTGGAAAACTCAAAAATCAAAACATTTGTAAAATCTCAAAAAATACCAAAAATAGCCTCAAAACATTTCAAAACATCAAAAACATCCAAATATTTGAAAAAATCCATCTGTCTCATCTCGCTTTCACCTGCAATAATCTCATCCATAATAAATCAATCATCACACTCACCCTTTGGAAAAACAAATAGAAACAAGTACAACAATTAGAAAAAGAAAACTTTAAACTTTTAAATGCAAAATCAAAATCCTGATCATTTTCAAACATGTTAGTCAACCTTATATTAAAATCCTATTAAACAACTTATCAACCCATCATCATCCTATACAATGCATGTCCTAGGATATATAGTTTTGATAATGGGCATGATTTTGGATATCACTTTGGGTACTTATCCTAAAAAAAACACATCCCCTTGGCTAGAGGTATGAAGAACATTGACTTGTTTGTGTACTTGATCTTCTTTTTTTTTTATATTATTGTGCTCATTCCAATGACCTTTCGATGATTTCTAATCAAAAAAATTTAGAGAGAAAGGAATGGGGCATCGATCATTATCTTTTTGTCTGTTGTGCTTGTTGGGCATTCTAGTAATATAACTTGGTGAATACTTGCTTTGTTAGGTGCATCTAATTAAGTCATCATCTCCTATTAATTGAATGAATCACTTTGTTTAATTAATCCTATAGTCCCTCTTTTAATTAAATAATTCATTTTATTTAATTAATCTTTATTTGATTTAAACTTAACACCATCCTCTTTAGTTAAATAAATCAAATCTTATTTAATTAAGTCTAAAATCATTATTCCTCTCATTTTGATTTATTTAAATCCAAAACTCTAAATCAAATGGTCAAGTCAGCTAATCTCCTTTAAATTAATCAAATCTTTATTAAACTTAGTCTTAATCCATAAAATCCTCTAGATTTTGCAACTTACACATGAAAATCAAATTAATTGATTTATAAATCATCTATTTTCATACAAAAAAGGCATCAAAGATGAAATATTCCTCAAATTTGAAATCTCACCCGAAAAGGAATTTTCCCTTCCAACAAAGCATTTAACATCTTTTACAAGTCTTTTTCTTCAGCAATGTGATATTAACTTCATCTTTCACCTCATCCTTCAAGCCATCTTTTGAATTTGAATCTCCAGCATCTTTGCATATTCTCCAAAATGTGCTCAAGCTAACTCCATTCACATCTTGACAAATAGCACTTTCACATTGGATGTTGAATCATCCCACATTAATCCATTTTGCTCATTCCTTCATCTTGTTCTTCTATTTATAGAAGGCTTCTCTTTGTATTTTTCATCCACAACTTAGAACAAAGTTACTCTCTTCACATTGAGAGCTAATTTTATCCATCTTCATAAAAAATTTCATCATATTAGCTAGGCTATTGTAGATTTCACCAAGGAGCTCATTGTTCTTCATCAACAAGTGGATCAATCTTCATCAAATCATCACAAGGTTTGCAAAGGAGCTGGGAAAGGGCCAATTTCCACATAAAATTGGCACCCACTCCCCCATAAGATCAATAGTTTGCATATTCTCAATAGGATTTAATCTAGTTCATTGTTTTTACATTGCATTCTTGTTTTATTCCTCTTTTGAGCATAGTTAAATGGATTTTATTGGAAACTTAGATTCTAACTTGCATTGAACAATCTTCTAATGTATGTATTCTGTGTTTTACAAATGCTAGAATCTTGGTGCATACAATATCCAAACAAATCTATGCATATGGGTGATAAAATATAGTAGTAGAAAATCATTGTCCCAATGAAAACTTACAATATATATTGCCATTTTCTACATTGGAACTCGTATTTCATTTTATTCATTTGTACTTCACGCTACCTATCGGCTCATCATTGCATGCCACTACACACAACTGCTAGTTCTATATTTTTTGTAGTATGTCAATGTGATGCAAGTGTATCCTATTTTTTTTCTTTTATTCTAATGTTTCTAGATAAAATAATGAGAGGTTATAAGTTCCTTAAAATCCTTTGAATCAATTTGTTTCAACTAGAAGATAGGAAGTTAGAAGAATTGTACAAATTGCTATTTTACTTTTCTAAATAGAATGAATTTTTTCAGATTAGTTTTAGGCTTAACTTAGCCTATTATTTAGTATAAAATATAGGCCATGTCGTAGCTTGAGGATAACGAGAGTTCCCATGAAAATAGAATAATATGTACAAAACTCTCATTAATTAGAATATTTGATAGCCATATTCTTTGTATATTTTTTAGATGATTGTGTCTAATATTGTTGTGTGAATTTCTTAAACAAGTTTGAAGTTTCTATGCTATGTATTTCACTATAATTTTTGTATTAAAGGAAATTATTGTGGGAAAACTAGGTGCATAGTGTTTGTAATAGTTGAGATCGAAGCTCTATTTGAAAAGAGAAGTCGCAAGCATATTGAAAAGGTCACAACAACAAACAGGAGCAAAGTCATGCAAAGTTGATTACTACTAGTCATTGGACAAGATTCAAATTTATATTGATGTCAAAGAAGGTGATCGAGCCATAGATGAAGTGTGTCAAAAAACTAGACCTTTTATAGAGATTGTAGATTGAAAAAAGTAATGTCTAAAGCTACCATTAAGCATAGATAAACCACCAAAAAAAATAAAAAATTAAATTGAGATTATTAAGTGGTTTAGCTAGATTTTTTTCTCTTTGTGGTTTGAATTAAATGACTCTATTTGTTGGAAAATGTGAGTAGAATTGATCTCATATTGTAGAAGTTTTATAAGAAGTTTTATGTTTGAAAGACCCCCATAAGCAGTAGTTTATAAGCTCACTATATCGGTGACAAATCACCAAATCCATGGTTTGTAACATTTAGCAGAGGTAAATTCTAATAAGTTTTTTATTCTTAAAATCTAATTTGGATAGGGTTATTGTGTCGAGTGTTTTACTATAGAAAAATAAAACAATGTCCTCATATTTAAAAAAAACTAGTCTTAGTAAAATATTTATAACTTTCTCATTTCTTGATGAAATCAAGAAATTAAAAATGATTTAGAAAGTTTGGAATGTGTAGAACAAAACATAGAAATAGTTTTAATAAATTCACTCTGGTGAATAAGTTATTATAAATAGAAGTATGATGGGCATTTAATTTTTTTTTTTGCAAATTAGAATTAAATATCATTCATAAATTTGCAAATGAAAAGTAACTTATTTTTTAGCCCTATATCATTTTTAGCAAAGCTGAAAATAATTCTTAAAGGTTGAAGATTAGATTTTCTTTGTCAAGGGATGGTGTTGAGAGTTAGAGGATGAGGACGAGGTTGAGGTTGAGGAAGACCTATCGCTAACACTTGCTTGAAGTGAGAAACCTTCAAGAATGGTTAGAGGCCATGGAAATGACACAAAGGTGAGATGCTGACAATGGACATGTCAATGAACAAGAAGTAGATTTTTCTGAAGAAGAATCAGAACCAGAAGGAGAATTTTTTGCCACAAAAAAGAATAATTAAAGCAACTATAGGGGCAAGTTTCAAACCACGAGTAGAAGTGCTAATGTATGATGGTATCTTAAATGTAGAAGAATTGATTGATTGGATCAATTATCTAGATAATTACTTTGAGTATGAGAATTTTGATGAAGATAAGAGAGTGAAATTTTTTGTCACTAGATTAAATGGTCAGGAATCTCTTTGGTGGGACAGAGTGCAGGATGAAAGTAGGAATAAAGGAAAAGCTAAGATCAATGGTTGGGACATAATGATCACCAAACTAAAAGGTAAATTCATGTCTAAAGACTATCAAATCACTTTGTTTAAAAAAATGTATAATTTAAAATAGAAACTAATGTCTGTAAAAGAGTATGCTGAATATTTTTATAGAATTAACATCAAGCTATTCATGTGGAGGAAACACCTGAAAAGGTATCTAGGTAGATTAATCGCTTGAGATATGACATTTAAGATGAGATTAGTTTGTTTCCCTTAAAGACGGTAGAAGATGAATACCAATTTTCTTTAAAAGAAGAAGAGAAATTATTGAGAAAACACATTCAAAAAGAGGAAAAAATAGAGGAAGAGGACAACAAAGAGGAAGAGAAAAATTTCAAACTCAAAGAGATGGAGCTAGCAGTTCAAGGCAACCAGAGCAGCCAACAAGATGCAATAATTTTAGGTAGAAGGTCATATTTTAGATGCAAAGATAGAGGTTTTCAAATAGGATGCTACAAATGTAACAAGTATGGACAAAAATCTTATGAATGTCAAGAGAATCCTTCTATAAGCTATGGAAATGTGCATATTGCACAAGAAGATGAAGCAATTGTACGATCACCTACAAATGAAGAAATACCAAAAGTAGGAGAATCCTTGGTGATGAAAAGAGTCATATTGAATTCAAACAAGGAGATACAAGAACCTACCCAAAGGAAGTATTTTTTAAGAACAATGTGCAAAACAAAAGGTAAATGTTGAAAAGTTATTATTGATAATGGAAGTACTAATAATCAGGTTTCCATAGATATAGTGGATAAGTTAGGATTAGAGAATACAACACACCCTACTCCCTACAAGGTGTCTTGGTTGCAGTTCAAGGTCACCGAGTCAAGTGATCCCATAGTGTAAATTATTTGACTCTTCTAAACAATTGACGTATACATTGCATAGATAAGTGGGTATATTCTCATGAAAGGTTAGAAAGATTAAATCCTTCAAGAAACTAGTATTTCCTTGAAATACATACAAATATATAACAAAGAATACAAACAACATTAACCAAAAAAAATAAAATTTTGATGAAAAAGTTATTTAAAATATTGTTCTCAAGTTGAGTGACTAGAATCCTAAAGGATGCTTCTAATAACTATGATCAATGCCATTATCTATGGGCTAGGACTCGACATAAATTGAAATGCAAGGTACATTTAATCCCAAACACAAATGTTCTTAGTGAAATTACTTTGAAATTCACCCATCTATAATCAAAGCCTAAGACTACTTATCAAATCCAATTGTTTTGTACATGAATTTATGATAAGATCTAAGCATTTTAACTAATTTTTTAAACCATACCTAAAATCAAAGCATATAACAAAGCTTAACAAAAATGAAAATTGATTAAATGATCTTTGATTAGCATTTTCATTAATAACTTGAGTATATATTAAATTGGAGAGACTATAGAATCAAAAAAATTGCAATTATCATTCTGATATGCTCAAAAACCATACATTTGAAAAAAATTACTATCTAGACTCAAAGCATTAGATAAAGACTCCTAACATATTCACTCTATGTTCTGCAATTACATTATTCAACTCCAAAATTCAAAAAAATACCTCCACAAATGGTCGTAAATTCTCTTTTATAGAATAAGGGAGAAAAAATAAGCTTAAGACAAAGTGTATACATGTCACATTCTAATTGGACCACTATAAGACACATTCCCTAATTAAGTTATATTTAAATTTTCGATTGGAGGGAATACATATAAGATAAAGATCATTTGCATTTGTTGTGAGAAGCAACCTCACCTTCAAAAAGGCACATGTTGAAAAGAATCATCTTCAAGTTGTTGTAGCACGTCCATCCTACTTGGCAAGATGATGAAATTCCAAAGGCAAGAAAATTAAACCAAAAATTTTAGTCAACATCCACATCAGTGATCAATATTTACTTGTAGCACCTTTAGCTAGGATACACATATTTTATACATTGTAATCTCCAAGGCCAGACCTATACAATACTTGAACAAGTATATGTGTTCCATTTTAGATTCGCTAATCCAATCCAACCATGAATAACCTCTTCCATTTCTCATACTCCACTTCAAATGGCCAACCAAAATGAATAATTTCATCCATCTTCTTTCTGTAAGGAGTGTATTTTGTCATCATTGAATTAGCTTCCATGTCAAATTCTTTGAGAAACCTAATAATAAAAGATAACTTCTCCAAATTATCTTTTATTATGTCCATATTAACATCCTAGAAGATTAATTTTTCCAGAGTAACAATTGTAGCATCCACCTGGTTCTTCCACATCTGCAAATATTTTACTTCATCATGGGCTTGTAGAATATAAAGCAACAATGTTAATTCAGTCTGATCATACTTGATTCTTAACTTTTTTATTTTATGTCTAATGGAGCAACATACCCATGGAATGGTTGTTCCCTAACATCATAGAAAAACCTATAGGTTAGGATTAATTTTGGAGGGTTTTCCCTTCATTTCTTAGCACCAGATGCCATTAGCTTCAAATAACTAACTCTAGGAATCCATCTATCTAAGAGTGGGGTTCCTAATTCTCCATCACTTTGAGACATCTTCATTTCTTTCAGCATCAAAGAGTAATTAGCATGGAAACTATTCAACTTACATTGAATTTTCCTATTGAAGTGCCTCAAGAAAGTGTGGATTTTTTTTGAATTGTTCTTATTCATCATGACTTGCATTTCCTCAATCAATTTCTTATTCTTCTCAACTTATTGAAGAAATTATTCTTTTGTGGGTTTATCTGATGGAGTTGCCTCTAATGTACTCAGCTTCTCAACTATAATAGGTTGATGACTCATGTTGTAAGGCACAATTGAAAAGGATTGTTCAGGTGGATGAGATTGAGGTTGAGCTATAGGAGGAGAGGGAGCAGTATGGCTTGAACTAGCCTACCCTTGAGACTTCAATGTCTCCACTTGTTTCCAAATTCAACCTCAGCTACTTTCTATTGACTCTTATTAGTTTCATCTATAATATCATGATATTTGATTCTAAATGTATCCCTATCATTAATGAGGTGCTCAATTGTTGCTTTCGTAAATCTAGAAACATTTATGGTCATATATGTAGTTTCTAATGTTGGGGTATTTGCAACTCTTTTTACAATCAGGTTGCTAGTAAAGTTTGATACCTCTGCAACTTTCAGTTTCCTTGAACTGAGAGACATTGACCATATTGTTAGAATATACCATTCATGGATGAATGCAGATCCCTAAATTTCCAACTTGGCTTCTTTAGTTTTAAATATTTATTCATTATCCCTCGTTATTGTATCCAATACCATTGCATGAACAATATCCCATTTAGGAAATAAAAATACACCACCTTTTCATACAAGTTATCATCCTTGCTCAGGTGTAATATCCTTAAACTGTTTTCTCATCTCTTGCCTCACATTAGCTTGAACAACA
>VDFB02263717.1:0-29065 GCA_007258455.2 Sequoia sempervirens
ATATATATATATATATATATATATGTGTGTATGTATATGTACACATGTAAATGTTTATTTATGTAGAATTTTGTATATCTAAAATAAATGTGTATGCCATATTTTTTTCCTTGCTATGAAGCGCCTTGTTCAAAGATTATAAAGGAACAAAGATCAAACTAGAATTACCATATTTTCTAAATGAAAGGTCCTTGAGTTCAAATATTTTGTTTCCTATAATATATTGTGTAGTCTGAAGCAAGGAATTATTATAGGAAACAAAAGCTTTGAATTCATAGCCTTCTCATCTAGTCAATTGAGGGAAAATGTTGTGTGGATTCTTTCTCTCTTGAATGTTGTATATAAAGTGTGAGATGAAACATGGGTCTTGCTTTTTGTTGCACCTGATGTAGGCACTAATGTGCATATAAATGTTGTTTGCATCTATCTTTGCACACCAACATAAAAATAGAATACACCACTATGCATTGGATGCATACCTAGGAATTTGTTATTTGGAAATAAAGTCGTGTCAAATATATATATATATATATATATATATATATATATATATATACAATGTGTTATCGAAAATTCCATAGGCATTCACTTTGTGTTCTGAGGACTTTAAAGATAGATGTTACTTGCACCATCACCACTACACATAAACCATACAAAAATTAATGTTGATGCCATTTCATTGGCCTACTCTATCATTGCACCAAACACTTTTTATTTGAAAAATATATATAATCTACCACCTTTTCTAATGGTGTCAGAGACTTAAAACCCGTGAAGGCTGATGAAAATTCTGACCAATGTTTTCCAGAATGCAATGCTAATTGTTGTTCTCTAGCTTTGGCTATATACTTTCAATTGCAATGCATAATAAAATAGTTAATATTATAGAGTTAATGTTGTTATCCAAAAGGGATTCTTGACTATCATACTGACTAATTTCATTTTTACTATCCACAAAAAATTACATATATGATATTAGATACATAAAATATTGTTATAAAATAGTCATAATCAATGATAGAAAATGGAATCTAACACAATGTGTATAAGATTGGCTATTTTATTTTATTGCAAGCATAACATGAAACATAAACCCCTGAGCAAGAAGATACATTGTCTACCACTTTGATCAATGGTGAAATCAATCTTTCTTGTCACACTTAATATATAGGCTATCATTGTAACAAATAACGCAACCACAAATGAAAAAATATTTCTTTTAACAAGCAATATAGTTTTCCCTCAATATCACACTATCAAAAAGTAAAAAAGTATAGCCTTTTGAATAGAACCTTATTAAAAATGACACAATATAGCCTGACCTATACAATAACAATTAACAAAATCTGCTATTGTTTGATTTATGGCTCCTATTTGGTGGTAGTGGTTGCATTGGAATGAAATAGTTGATGTTATACAATTGATATTTGATTGCAATGAGGACTATTGATTATTGATCTCTAGGTTAAGCTATATTGTTCTGTTTTTGATAGGGTGGTGCTCAAAAGGCTATATTGTTTCAATTTTTGATAATTTGTTGGTCAATACATTTATGTATATATATATATATGTGTGTGTGTGTGTGTGTGTGTGTGTGTATGTGTGTGTGTTTACATATATATATACACATTCTTGATTGCACAAAGCACAAAAAAATTGTGATAGGAAAACCAATGGATAAAAATAACCTAGGATAGCGAACAATAGACCACAAAAGAAAACTAGATTATGTTAAGAATTTTATTCCATTGCACACATAGCCATAAAATGTAGGTCATAGAAAGAAGCCCGCAAAATAAATCGCATTAACAAACCCATGCAAATTGTTGGCTTGTTCTCCAAAAAAAGGATTGGTAAAAAATTATCATAGGTGACACTTTACTTTTTCTTTTGCAAACATCGTCACTATTCAAAAGTGTCTATTATATAGATATATCTATAGGTGGTCTTCAAATGATAAAATACAATGTGTGTCTAATGCCAGTGACACATAGACTTGTGGATAGGAAATATAAAGTCAGACAAAACAAAATTTGGCCCGCTCTTCACCCTATCATATTGGGTCATTGAGCATGATGGGCTCCCACCAAACCCTTGAGCAAGAATTTACATTGTTCACCACTCTTATCAATGATCAAATCAATATTTCTTGTGACACTTTATATAGTCTATCACTCTAATAACTCCTTTTTTGAGTCTAGATAAATAATAACTATTAACCTGGCATATTTAATGCATGCTTGCCCCCCTTGCTGACAACTATCTTGAACAACAAGCTAAAATCATAGAATGACACCCAACAATTTGTTATAAAAAATTGAAACAATATAGCCTTTTTCCCAGTAGGACCCTTTGAGAAACAAACCAATATAGCCATAGAGAAATTCCCTTTCAAAAATTGTGCAGGCATTTGCTATCTTCTTGATTGCTTGAAAAGAACACTATTGCTTATAGCCGTTGTCAATACACGAAAACCATACAACAATTAATGTTGATGCTATTTCACTAGCCTTCTCTATTGATGTAGCAAACAATTTTAATTTAAAAATAAAAAAATAAACCCCCACCTCCCTTTCCTAGCCACACTGAATGGAGGCCATGAATGACACAATATAGCCTAGTGTAGACAACAACAATGAATAGTGTGTTGTGCAAAACAATATCAATTGCATAACATTAATTATTTTATTGGATTGCATCCATTGCCACAAAATGAAGGCCATAAATGAAACAATATTGGTACCAACTATTAGCCATATGGTGAATCTCACACAACACTAGAAAACACAGTAACAAACCCATGCAAAACCAGCGCTGCAAAATCCGATCCATGAATTAAAGATTTTTTTTTGAATGAACTATATAGTCTTTCCCAATAGAACCTTACCAGAAAGGAAACAATATACCCTATGACAGAGAATGATAATCAACACTACCTTACAAAAAACAATGCAACCAGTATAGCATCAACTATTTCATTGTATTACAACCATGGCCAGAAAAATATTGCTTGCAACAGTGACCCATATGGAACACCCACAAAAAAAAAAAAGCTTGCAGTAATAGGCTTATTCAAAACCTCCACCATAAAATGCGAACCATAAATGAATCAATATTGCTATTTTATTCCTTTGCATCTGTCACCAGTACATGGAAATCATAAATGACTTTGTCGAAAAAAGATTCCCAACAAAATATTATCACATATAATTTTCAATAAAATCTTATCACAAATAGAGACAATATAGCCTTCTCAACAACACCGTCTCAAAAATTAACAGTGACAAACCCATAAAAAAATATACTCATTTTCGAACAAAGCTTTATCAAAAATTGAAACAATACAGCCTTTTCAACAACACATTATCTAAAATAATACAATATAGCAACCACCTTCACATAAATTCCTCCTTGGTACAAGTGTACCTTTTCCTGCTTGCTTTCTCTTTGATTCTTATTTTCTTCATGTCTACAAGAAATGCACAATAAGTTATCATTTCCAACACTTTTGTAGTGCTTTTCCAACTATCACCCAATGTAGCAAATGCAAAAAAAAAAAACCGCTGCTACCTTCACAACAACTTTGCATGGCATGATCAAAGTTGTACACTTATACAAGCCTGCTCCCCTTTCTTGCACTTGCAATGGTTGTTAAAGTCATAGAACACTGATCAATAATGGTTGGTTGAAAATTGTATATACATTTGATCACATTGATGGTCAATGTGTTCCAACTGCTTGTGGGAATGTATGTAATTGATGGTGGATGCAAAGAACATTGATACATACTAATCCATAACTTTATTTCGTTGGGACATCTTTAGAATCATAAGATCTATTTCCCACTATTCTAAAGTTAAGTTTTTTTGCATCTAATATTGTGTATCTAGTTTTCTATGCATAGTTGAAATGAAATCAGTTGCTATGATAGTGAAGAATTCCTTTTGGATAACAATAGAAACTATATAATATTAACTATTTTATTATCCATTGGAAATGAGGGAATATAGCCAAAGCTAGTGAACAACAATTAGATTGCATTGTGGAAAAAAACATAGACTATTTTAATATCTTGCAACCATTTACACATAATAGAAGTCATAAACGAGCCAATAATATATTTTTTTGTGTCTAGATTTGTATGTGTGTCAAAGTAGATGTTAGAAATGTACATACGTTCTCTTCCCAATGTTTATTATTTTCTTAAAATAGTTATTTTTCTGAAACTTGACATGGCATACATCAAATGATATACTTCATATTAACTGTTACATACAACATTGAAACATTTTTCCTAATTATTTATTTTCCTTTGTATTCTTTGTGTCTCTAGGGAAAAAAAGGAGGGATTTTAAAATTGAAATAGTGAACTTGGAATAGAAAATTGTATGTTAAGCATTATTTGAATCATTGAATCCCTTATTTTTATTAATCGTTTCCAGTCATATTCTTAATTCTTGTACAAAAGAATTGAGTTCCCATGTTGTGTTTTGAAGTCATAGACCTTGTAGTTAGTTGTTAGTATTGCAGTTCTCAATTTTTAAAAGAGTAGGGGCAACAATGTTGGTGGCCTCTAGCTCTAGTGAGGTTGGTGAATAATCCTTGAGAACTAGTCCTGTAAGTCTATTTCTTGTTTAGATTTTTACTTCTTCCAATTATATTGACACTTTCTCAAGTGCACCAAACAAATCAAAAATATGCTTCATTTGAATTAACAATTGCTATTATATATGTTCCAACTTATTTATATTTGAACTCTCAATCTTTGCTTTCCCTTTAAATTTATTGGCCATTTGGAAGTAACTAATGTGTTAGAGGGGAAAATTTCTTACTTTCCAAATGTGTCAATATTGTATTTTTCTTTTAGAGTTGATTCATAGTCATAAATATCTCATTGTTGCCACTATGCTAAGTTTAATTTCCTTGTAGGCTACAAATGTGAATCTATCCTTAACAAGACATGTGATATGATCTATAGATGTTGGAGATGTTGTCCCATCTCCTGTCCTCCAACTAATGTGTTTCCAAAAATAGGAGGTGATCAAATACCAGTTGACCTCTCTGATGGAACAAAGTCATCCTCTCTGATGGAACAAACATGCAAATATGAAATTTTCTTGCAAAATATAATGACCTTTTTTTTACAAGGGAATTGAAAATAGGTTTAATTTTGTTATTGACAAGCTATTTGTGTAGAAATTTATGGGAATCGAGGTTAGATATAGTTTTTCCTTGCTTGTACTTGTAGTTTCCTACTTCCTTGTTTATGGGTACTTCCTTTTAAAATATTTAATGTTCATTTCATTCAAGGGAAATTGTCATACTATCCCTAGATGTCAAAATGACATATTTCTAGCTAATTGGAAAACCTAGATATTTGTTTAGATATCAAGAAGAAAAAATAGTTGGCTACAAGTCACCCTCCCCATCCAAATGAGCCTCAACCTTTGGAATTAATACATCCCCAAGGTAGCAAGATGCTCCTATGAATATCAGCCCTGTTAAAGAGCTAAATGTTTATGAAACCAAATGGATGATAAAAGGCTAGGTAACAACAAAGAGGGATATGCACCATTACAATAGGAAGGGGCACAAGAGCTAGGTATTTAGCTTTGATATTGTTAAAAATGAGGGGACAAAAATAAATATTACATGCTTTAACGACATAGAAAAGTTTCATTATGATAGAGTTGAGGTGGGTTGTACTTATTATGTGTCAAAGGGATCAGTGAGACATGCAGATAGGAAATTTAATAAGTTAGATAGCTAGATAGAAATCATTTTGGATCAAAACTCAATGTTAAAATATTGTGATGATGAGACCTTAGTGCCAAAGAGAGTATTTAAATTCACCCCATTAAATTAAATTGCAAATTACACTAATAATAGTTTGATTGATGTTATTGGCAATGCGGTGCATGTAGGAATGGTATTGACTATAAAAAGAAAGGATAAGTCCCAAACAAGTCAGAGTCCACTATTAAACTTAATGATTTTTCATTGTTTTCAATTGATGTTAATTTGTGGGGCTCACATTGGGAAGCAAAGGGTGATGAGTTGGAGAGGTTATACACCCCTGGTTCATCTCTCATCCTTGCTATTAAAAATGCACATTTTGGGTACTTCAATGGAGCAGTTCTAAACACAACCAGATGGACTCTTCTATATATAAATCCTGACATACCAAAAGAATAGCCATTAATCCAACAAGGACATATTGATCCACCTACTATTGATCCCCCTAGACAGTGCCTCAAAAGGTTGCTTTGGAAAATGGGAGAGTCACTATTGGATATATGTTGGATCACTACCTTGGCTTGCCAAAAAATTTGCAAGCTACTCTCAAGGAAACAATAAAATATATAAAAAATGGTGCATTCTTTTATGTTGCATGTCTGTTGGATGTGAATGGTAGGAAATGCAAGAAAAAGTGTTAACAATCCAAGAAAAATACATGGTTTTGCTCTAAATTCTAGAAAACCATATAGCTGATTGTGACTTTTGATATTTATTGTAGTTAAAGATGGAAGACCACACAGGCGAGCTTCGGGCAACTACTTTTGATGAGGCTGTGACAAGCCTATTGCAAATGTCAGTAAAACAACTTTACATATTACAATATGAGTCTACCACTGCAATGATTGTTGAGTATGTTCTCAATGTTGTCACCTACACCTCATTTTTTTTCACTCTTCTAATTAAAACTCAAACTTATAATTTAGAAACAAGACTAAAGACAACAATAGTGAAATTTTCAAGGGTTAACTTTGAAGCTGAGAGCAAGCTGCTACTATTAGATTTGTCTACTATTTCCCCTACCCTACAAGAGTCTCTAGAGATAGTTTTTGTACTACCTTGAACACCAAAACAACCATGCCTAATTGTGACTTTGCATATTTCTTATAGATCATGTTGATTGGACATTTACTTTGTTTTGTTCCCTCACACTACTTGTCACATTAAAAGTAACTTTCCTTTCTACTGCTATTGATTTTTTGTTCATTTGACTGGTTATATATTAAGACAATGAAGTATAACTTATAATGTTTAAGAAAAAAATATACACTTTTGTTCTTTTCTATTATTCATGTTGTTGATAATTTCATTTCATTTTAAGTGTATATTTCTTATTTAGTTTTATGATGTTTATTAATATAGAGTTGTTCTCCTTTTTAAGAGATGTATCATTGTCTATAACTGTTCATATATCTACTTGTGGACATAGTTGTATGTAAGTGTATATTTATGTATGCATATAGATAAATATACATGCATGAAATTGAAATATCCCAGTGCATATAACTTTCTCGTACAAATCTGTGTAGATATATGTAAATGTATTGGATATCTATGCATATATGTATGGACAATTCAATATTATAAGTATTTGTGAGTTGTTTTAAAGAGAATGTTGTTGTCATCTTGTTTTGAATTTTCTAAGTGCATAGAATATATTGACAGGGTTATGTCTAGATATATGTGTCTATGATTTAGGGTGATCCTACAATAGTGGTTTACAATTTTTGGCCAAACTAGAAACTGAAATATTTTTTTTTAACTAAATCTTCACTTTCGGGCACCTATAGCAGTTAAACCATGAGGAATTTGAAGATGATGCAAACTAGAGTTTCGTGACATTTTTTCTATAGATTCTAGATATATTTTTTTCAAAAATTTTGGAATCAGATTGCACTTCTTTTTCCATCTCCCTCGAAAACTAGTTTTTTCATAAAACAACATTTTTAAAAAGTGACGCTCACCGTATAATGCATAACTTTTTTTCCATGAAGGATAAAATTATAATTCTTTCAAATTTATATTTGCAACTCTGATATCTAGTGCTTCCAATTGGTTGGATAGTTGTTTATTGAATATTTTTTCTTTAATCAAGTTTTGAATTCAAACGAATTATAATTCAGACATAGCGCGACTGTATAACGCGCAACTTTTTTGTATGTATCGAAATTCAAATTTTTTTTCTTTGTTGGATTAAGGACTTCAATATCTGGTGCACTAATATTTTTAAATTTTGTTTTTTAATAATCTGCTATTTTTTGACATGTGCAAAACAAAGAGTTTGATTTTTGGTGAAAAACCTACATTCACGAGAAATAAAAAATAAATATAATAATCAAATTAAATTTATTTAAAATTATACTTTTTGGGAAGATTATAATAAGGAATACATACTTGCAAAAATAAATTTTAAATGAATTCATTTGATCCCCCAAAAGGTAAATCAAAAGTGGTTTTTTATCAGCATTTTGATAGGTGTAAAGGAGACTATGTTATAGGTATGGTTTAAAACTAGCGGGGTTCTATCTAAGGGGGTTTGATTTAAGGAAGTTTGATCAAACCCTCTTAAATTGGAATTCTTTAAATGGAAATTTTCAAGGCTTAAATCATTATTTTTTCTAAAAATATGTGATTTCAGCAAAAATTAGTTCCTCCCAGAAATTGTAAACCACTATTGTGGTAGCACCCTGTATTTTACTATGTAAGTATCTATGTTTGGGTATCCATATAATGCTTACCAAGTGTTATTGCTAATGTTTTTTGATCTATAATGATAATTCCATACTAGATATTGATGTCATATGGTTCTTGGCTATAATGTTTGTTATGTATGTTGTGCAACTTAATCTACAACCCAACACTAAACAATGCCTTATTGAAAATACTCTAAACTGCTCAACTATTTTGGTGAGTAATTCAAAGTATTATTGCAACCATTGCCAATATATGTAGCACATACATGACACAATTTTCCCATGGCAAGTTGTGCAAAGTGATCAATGTGTGTTTCATCTGTGCAAGAAAATGAAATAGTTAATGTTATACAGGTTGCATTTTTTTTCTATAAGGCAGTGTTGATTGTCATTCTCTGTCTTAGGGTATATTATTTCCATTTTGGTAAGGTTATATTGGGAAAGACTATATAGTTTATTCAAACCAATATTCTTTGATTCACGGATCAGATTTTACATTGTGTCCCCTATGATAATTTTTAGCCAATCCTTTTTTTGGAGAACAAGCCAACGGTTTGCATGGATTTGTCAATGTGAATTTTTTTGTGGGCTTATTTCTATGACCTCCATTTTCTTGCTATGTTTGCAATAGAAGAAAATTCTTAACATAATCCAGCTTTCTTTTATAGTCTATTGCTCACTAGCCTGGGCTATTTTTATCCATTTGTTTTCCAATCATAATTTTTTTGTGGTTTGTGCAATCAACAATGCATATATATGTGCCTCTTCAGAAAGGCTCAAATTTTTCTCACAAGTTAGGCATACAAAAATATTGCAGCCAATAACAAGCAACTGAATTGCTCACTTGAACTGTGCTTTTTGTGATTACGTGTAGACATGCCTTTGTATTTTGCTAGATACTGCAGGATACATACCAACAATTAGAATCTGCACTCTCTCTAAATTCACTTATCATTTTTTATATGTGACGTGTAATTGTGGTATTACATATATTTCACTTATAAATTATAGATCCATTTAAATTTCATGATTTAGATATTGCTTACCAATAAAACATGTTTGTGGCACCAAATTTCACATTTCCCTTCTATGTAGGTATATTCCATGAAACCATTTTAGATTGTAGCTACATTGTATTCATATACAAGATGTATATATCTCCAAAATGCTAAACAACTTTATGATTCTACATTTGCATGTTGTATGGTCTTCACCTACATTCCATCTATATATAGCCTATATATCTTTTTTTCCATTTTTCATTTCACAACTCCATGTCAAATTATAAAAAATGTGTAACATTGATTTCCACTGCATAGATTTCCTCAGGTGCCAAAGCATTGCCTTCACCATTGATCAATGTGGTGGATAATTAATGTTACCGCTCATGGGTTTGGTCATCGCCAATGATTCTCCATTACTCAATATGGCAGGGTCAGGAGAAGGCATCATTTTCTATGTCGAGACATCAATCCATTATGTGCACAAGGCATTCCTATAATTTTTTTACTTACTCTATTCTACTACAACTACATTGCATCTTATTTGTAATTAATTTTATGTCTTTATATTTTGTGATTTATTTATTTTCTACCAATGGTATGTGTTTATTACACTAAACTTCAGATAATCCTTTGATGTTTGTAGCTAGCCACAACCAAAACAATCATCCTTCACAGGCCTTTTGATGCCATTAGATCATGTATTAAGTCATTGGTAGCTGAAACATTGCTTTAACCATTGATCATAGTGGTGGATAATTTTTTTTCTTGCTCGGGGGTTTGGTGAGAGCACACAACACTCCATGACCCAATATGGTAGGGTGGAAATCAGGCCTTGTTTTGTTTTGTACATACTACATTCTACCTCATTTTGTTCTCTTCCATTTTATATTTGCTATGTGTGTAACTGAATTGCTCACTTGAATTGTGTTTTTTCTGATTACATGTAGAACTGCCTTTTTATTTTTCTAGATATTGTGAGATACATACCAAAACTTAGAGTGCACTATAAATCAAACAGGTTGATCTCCAACAATACTATTCATTTTCATGATCATCAAAATTTTCTCTTCTTTATGGTAAGTGAAATGCTTCTCCTCTCCTCTTCATCTCTATGCATATAGAATTTGCACCATCTCTAAATTCACTTCCTTATCATTTCTTATATCTGACATGTAATTGTGGTATTACATATATTTCACTTATAAATTATGGATCCATTTAAATTTTGTGATTTACATATTTCTTACCAGTAAAACATGTTTGTGGCACCAAATTTCACATTTCCAGGCTTCTATGTAGGTATATTCCATTGAAACCATTTTAGATTTTTGCTACATTGTATTCATATACAAGATGTACAGATCTCCAAAATGATAAATAGATTTACGATTCCACATTTGCATGTTGTATGGCCTTCACCTACATTCCATTTGTATACAATGTAAGCCTATATATCTTTTTTTTCATTTCTCATTTCACAACTCCATGTCAAATTATTAAAAATGTATAGCATTGATTTCCACTGTACACATTTCCTCATGTGCCAAAGCATTTCCTTCACCATTTTTCAAACTGGTGTACAATTAACGTTACTACTCGGGGGTTTGATGATAGTTGATGACACTCCATGACCCAATATGGTAGAGTGGAGAGAAACCCTCCTTTTCTCTGTCCAGTCTTCAATCCATTCCATATAGAAGGTATGCCTAGATTCTTTTTACTTACTGTGTTCTAGTACAGCTGCATTGCATCTTATTTGTAATTAATTATATAAGTCTTTATATTTTCTAATTTATTTATTGTCTACCAATGGAATGTGTTTATTACACTAAACTTCAGATAATCCTTTCATGTTTGCAGCTAGCCACAACCAAAACAATCATCCTTTACAGGACTTTTAATGCCATTAGATCTTGTATTAAGTCATAGGTGGATGAAACATTGCTTCTACCATTGATCACAGTGGTTATAGATTTAAATTTTGCATATAATGTTCTCAGAGATATTCTAATCACATGTAAAGTGAATCTCACTAAAAAAATTTAAAAAAATGTGGCTTATAATTAATATCAACAGAAATAAATGAATTCTATTATCTTTTTCTTATTTTTTTGTTTTCCATGATTTGTGCAAATATATACTTAAATTGGAAAATTTTTATCTCCTACAACATATCAATGATATAATAACCTTTTAGATAATTTTATTATGTGTGCCATTAGTATCTATAGACACGTAAAATTTACATGCACCTAATCCTAATTTTACTAACACTAGTTCATCTTGAATCATCTCTCTACTAATCATTTAATTAAATAATCTCTATTTAATTAAATTCATCGCATTTAATCTCCTAATTAAATAAATCACTTTGTTTAATTAATCCTATAGTCCCTCTTTTAATTAAATAATTCATTTTATTTAATTAATCTCTAAAGTCATCTCATTTAAATTAAATAAATTAATCTTTATTGGATTTAAAGCTAACACCATCCTCTTTAATTAAATAAATTAAATCTTATTTAATTAAGTCTAAAATCATTATTCCTCTCATTTTAATTTATTTAAATTTAAAACTCTAAATCAAATGGTCAAATTAGCTAATCTCCTTTAAATTAATCAAATCCTGATTAATCTTAGTCTTAATCCATCAAATCATCTAGATTTTGCAACTTGCACATGAAAATAAATTTAATTGATTTATAAATCATCTATTTTCATTCAAAAAAGGCATCAAAGATGGAATATTCCTCAAATTTGAAATCTCCCCATAAAAGGACTTGTCCCTTCCAAAAAAGCATTTAACTTCTCTTACAAGTCCTTTGCTTGAGCCATGTGACATTAACTTCACCTTTCACCTCATCCTGCAAGCCATCTTTTGAATTTGAATCCCCCCTCTTTACACATTCTCCAAAATGTGCTCAAGCTTCCTCCATTCACATCTTGACAAGTGGAATTTTCCCACTCAAATTTGAATAATCCCACATTCATCCATTTTTTTCATTCCTTCATCTTGTTCTTCTATTTATCGAAGGATTTTTTTGTATTTTGCATCCACAACTTAGAGAAAAGTTACTCTCTTCACATTAAGAGCTAATTTTATCAATCTTCATAGAATTTTTCATAATCTTAGCTAGGTTATTGTAGATTTCACCAAGGATCTCATTGTTCTTCGTCATCAAGTGGATCAATCTTCATCAAATCATCACAAGGCTTGCAAAGGAGTTGGGAAAGGGCCAATTTCCACATAAAATTGGCACCAAATCCCCCATAAGGTCAAGAGTTTGCATATTCTCAATAGGATTTAATCTATTTCAATGTTTTTACATTGAATTCTTGTTTTATTCCTATTTTGAGTATAGTTAAATGGATTTTATGGTAAACTTAGATTCTAGCTTGCATTTCAATCTTCTAATGTGTGTATCCTTTGTGTTTTGTAGGTGCTAGGATCTTGGTTCATACATTTGGCACTAGGAGGGAAAACCAAAAGTTTAAATCACATTTTTTCATCAAATTTTGTGCTTTTTTCTATTTTTTTTGTGTATATTGGAAACTACACCGCTCATAGTCTAGCGGTGCCATATAGCACCACTATTAGTCTAGTGGCACTATAAAGGACTGCATCAAACTCCATACAAAGCCACTCACAAGTCTAGCGGTTCCATATAGCACTGTTATAAGTCCAACGATGCCATATAACACCACTTCAAACTCCAAACAATGACACCTATGCAGACAGATCCTCTAGAATTTCTTTCTTTTTCAATCAAACTTAAAATGGCCCTATCTTGGTCATTTTTTGGTCTTTTTCAAAGCTTTGTTTTTTGAAATGGAGTAGAATTTCATAAGATATCCAATGGTGTAGGTTTTTATCAACTTTGATAAGGTTAAAATTTTCAAATTTTCACTAAATGTCAAATCATAATGAAAGTTGGTCTAAATTTTAGGATTTTTATGCTTAATCATTTATCTAACCCTCATATCTTCTTGTTTCTTGATTTCATTTAACATTTGGAGCTTGTATTGTAGGTTTTAAAGGATCATGGAGCACAAAAGTCAAAGAAAAAGCATTATCACATCATTGTATCAAGTGTTTTTGAACACTTTGGGGAGAAACTATAATCCCTTATTTTAAAGATTTTGTCACTTTCAAGCTTTTAGGACCTACTAAATTTATTTTGGGCTCTAAAAAGAACATTTCATTTTTTGCTACAAAGGGCTTAAAAACAACTTTTAGGACAAACTCAGTAGATTTGGTTTGAGGCTAACAATTGAACAAGGAAATCTCCATATTTGTTTTGGTGCTTAAAAAGAATCAAATCATTTATTTTTGGATTTAAAATGAACAAGTGCTTCTTTGTTTTGTGATTTCTTACTCAAACTAACAACATTTAAAATAGGTATGTACTTCTCTCATGCCTCATGACGATCTTGAGAATCAAAAGGCTTTTGGTGGTCTTAGGTTGGGATGAAGTAATTTCCTCCATATTTCATTTTGGGAACTAAAATTGAACAAAACATCTTGCGAGCGTGAGTAAACCTATCATGTGTATTCTCTCTTTATTTCTCAACAAAGATCAATCGAGTTACAAATATGTTTTCTAGCTATTGTTTATCTTAGAGGGCCTACCTTGGGGAAGAAGTACTCACCCAAGGGAGTGACTCAACTGGTAACACTCTAAATCCAAGAGTATTTCAAGCTGGGATATAAAAGTTGGTACTGGAACAAAAGACAGTATCATGCGGTTGGCTTTGACGAGAAGGGAAACAATGGTCTCTCACCTTGATGGGTCAACTCCTACGATTAGAAAGTCTGAATTAGAACCCTTGTTGTAGAAAGTCCAAAATCCCTATCTATTTGTTGGTGTTAGAACGATCGTTCTAAAGCCGCCACACACTTTTATGGTGTTTAGTATAAATGGAAAGTATTCCATGGGATTTTTATGGGAAGTGATGCTTGGTTTCCCCATATAAGTGTGTGTCATGGAGGGGAGCTAGTGGGGTCAAGCATCAAACCATTCTCTAAAAATAAGCATAGCTATAATTTCCAAGTGGGGACTCAACAAATATAGTCTTTCATAACCATAGGGTTGTACTTGTTCTTGGTTACAAAACACTTTTCTTGATCATAAACATTGGGAAAACAAACATTTAACATGAACATCAAATTTCAAACTCTTTAGAGGAGAAAATACCTTTGAAAAAATCCAAGTGCTATTGCTTGCCCTTAGGATTCTATCCTTAGAGGCTTCTAAGCATTTGTATTTCATCTCAATTTTCTCCTACTAAGGTCAACATTAGGAAAAATTTTCCTTGATTTTTCTAGATTTCCACATAATGAATTTTGTGGGATGAAAGAGAATTTAGACATTAGACATCTAGTTTCAAAATCTAATCAAGAGTGTGTTTGTACAAAGAACTCAAAGCTAAGAAACAATTAGGTCCCCCACACATGTGCTTGGAATCTTTTGGTCATATGGTTTTCATGCAAACATTGGTCTTTTGGTTTTGAAGTACTCTTAGAGAATAGCATTTTCTTCACTATCTTGGTCTTGTAAACAAAGTCCATGTTAGGTTCATTTAAGATCAAATAAAACACTTCATCCATTCCAAACATTTATCATATCATCCCAAAAATCAACTTGAGAGCTTTGGAAACATCATTATCTAGAATTGGGTACATCCTTAAACCAAATCAAAATCATTTGTTTAGTTAGGTGTGTTTGGATGATCCTTCCACACACACTTAGTTAAATTATCACCTCTCTGAACAAGTGCATCCTAAGATCACATCTAACATCTTAGGGTTTACAAGTTCATTATCCAAACCAAAGAATAAAAATCAAATCCCTAAGTCTTGTATCCCTCCAAGGTTCCTAAAAATGTTCAATACCCATATCATTCACCCCTTTCATATTTCATCTCATTATTGGTCTTAAACACCTTAGGGGTCACTTTTGCAACAAGGTCAAAACACAAGGAAAAACATGGAATATAAACTTGATCTATACATCATGAGCGGTCTAAACCAACCAAACTATCAAAGCCTTACAATGCCAATTGATTATCAACACTCACAATTATACAATTCATACATGGGATCATTATCTCCTACAAACCTTGATGGTACAACAAATGTGAGTATGCCTAGTCAAGATTTTGGAGCACCTTTCTTGATGGTAGATTTAAATCCGAGTCCAAACCTACAAATCTATCAACCAAACACTTAATGCACGAGTCTTCTACTAAACAATATCATCCCACCAAATCCATACATGACAAATGTAAATATATCAAGTACACATTTTCCAAACATGAACATTTTGGATCCACACTTGGTAATCTTTGGGATGGATATGTTTGTGAATCATACAAATTTTGTTCAAAGTCCAAACAAGACATTAACGACTCCATGTATCAATCCAAGTCAAGGTAACACCATGCAAAATCAAGGCAATATGATTCCCAAACACAACAATGTTCAATTCCAACCTATCATTTCAAATATAAACATCATCCCAAATTAGAACATTTTCCAAAATCAATTTATCCATGATCCTATGCAAACACCACAATTGTACATTCCAAATTTTATTGAACAAAAACCAAATCAATTATATAAAGGGAGTCAAGATCAAAATTAAGATCAAATTTGATGAGATCAAATTTCTACACTTAACAAAATAGTTGAGTCATTGAGCCAAGAGACATCTTCACTCCAAGATCAATACACTCTACCATTGGTTAAACCATGTCATCAAAGCATTGACTTGTGTCCACAACCACATCAAGAACAATATCTCCAATGTCAAGAGGTTGGATATCAAGATCAATAACATCAACAAAAAACTCAATCTCCCCATCTCGAAGATCAATCATCTCATCTCTAAGATCAATCACCACATCTCAAAAATCAATCATCACAAGGTCAAATTAAAGGACAAATCTTAGAAGTTAACAAATGAAAATACAAACCAGTTGGGAGACCAATTTAATCGGTCATGCAATAGTTGGTGTAGGAAAATCTCATTAAAATACCCACCTATGAGAACTATTAAGAACCAGACGTAAAACCACCTTGATATGATGAGAAGAACCTTTGTGAGTATCACAAAATAAAGGGACACACAACATCAAATTGTATTCAACTAAAAAATCTCATCCAAAGATCAAATCAACATACATCAAGAGCCACTTTTTGATCATGATAAGAATCCCTCAACAATATCTGACAATGATCTATTTCAAGGAGTGTTAACATTATCAACTAATGATCTCATGTTGAAAATGTCTCTACATCATCTAATGAGTTAGAGGACATATCTCAAGAATTTATTCTAAAGCATGATCAACATCTCACACAAAAGTCTAGAAATGGTCCTTTCCAAGACATATTGACATCCTTTGACCTCATGATTGTTGATATTGAAGGAATCTTCAACTCAACATTTGATCCAAGTCCAGTCAAAGATCAAGAGGAAATTGAGCCATTTCCTGTGCTTAAAGAAGACATCCAAGAAACCTTTGTAAGCAATCCACCCTTTGAAACTAACCCATGTCAAGAACTTGATTCAAAGCATGTCAAAAACAATCCCAAAATTTATCAAGATCAAGAATTTGTATCTCCAAGATACTATGATGATCTAATGGATACTCTACTATCTATACAAGATGTCACAAATGATGATCACATACAAATAGCACATACTCCTCCATCTAACCATGGGATGCTTTCTTTGGATGGACATGTAGATGATCTACATTAAGAACAAGATTCCTTTACTCTTGATATTATTACACAAAAAATGCAGGTTGATTCCTACATTCAAACTAATTTTTCAACATTAGGATTACATATATCCCAAATTCATATTTATGGCCTCATGTATGAAGATATCCAACATTATCCACTCAAGTAAACATGTAAGACAGAACAAGACATTCTGGAGTTAGCAGAGCAGCAAATGGAAATAGCATCATCTATAGTGGTCATTTATCAGAGCAAACTTACTAAACAAGACATCTCAAAACAAGTAGAATCAAGGAACAAAGATGCCACTACCACCATACTAGGGGAAATTTTGTCTCAAGAAAACATCAATATAGGGAGCACAAAGAATCCTTACGATGAAACCAATGCCAGTACTACAACTAGCCACATCATGAATCTTCATCCACACATCACCCCATCCATGAATTAGGACCAACATTAAAAGAAGGTTTTGAATCAAATAACAATGAATGTTATCAAAGAAAAATAAGATAAGAAGCATATTGAACAAAAGAAATACATATGGATACCAAAAAATACAAATAAATATTATCCCTATCAAAATCCATTAGTTAAAGAAACTATGGGGAAAAATAAAAAAGGTAAAAGTATCCACCAAAGATGTCCACAAAAGAAAAAGCAGGCTTCTCAAGCAACATATAAAGTGTATCAAGTAATTGGTCCTAATTCCATGCACACTTCTGTATCCACCCATCATTGCTCATCTTCCTAAGTTTGGAGAGTCAAGGGTTCCAAACTATCAACCAATCCATCTTTTATTCCTCAAAAAACTCCATCCATGCCTCCACGGATGATATCTGATTCTCAAATTAACTAGGTATTCGCAGCCACCCTTCATCATAAGGATTTAGAAGGCACTCTATCATGATGTGCACACCAAGATAGAGTTAACTCCGGTATCAATAAAGCATATCAGGAATCTCAAAAGTTGTATTCAAGTGCACATATCTTAGCAAAGCAACTTCTTCAAGTAGGATATAAATGGCACATTATGATAGAAGCATGTACATTGAAACCACCAGGTGGTTCAACATGATCTTAAAATCTTTCAGAAAAACAAAAAAATGAAAAAATATGAAAATCCAAAAAAAATTAGAAAAAGGATAAAAATAGTAAAGAAAAAAATGTCCTCTAGTGAAAACCACTTCAGTGGCACTTTGGGAAGGTACCATGATGAAAACTTGGAAAACATGCATTATGTGTAGAATCGAGCATCTACGTGTGCTAGTTTAGGTTGAAGAATCTCATCCCATCCATAAAAAATCCAAAATTCCATCCATCTTAGCCATAATAAATCCATTTCATACACGAACCATTTATCCAATCCATTTTCATTGATCTGCATCGATCTTGAACTTGAAATTTTTTGGCACACACTTTACACTTGCTTATGGTAAACATCTTGACATGAGTCATTTTCATTGATCCTATCCTATGCAACACTATCTGAGCCATGAAGAATTATCCATATGAGAATTCTTTATCCAAACACCTTATCTTATCACAAGATAATCCATATCCCTCCATCCATACATCTATCCAAGCATCCATCCATGACATTCCATACATTGCTAGACATTGGGGGTAGATATTTACATCTTGCGTCAGGAGTAAATCTTGATCTATATCTTCCAACTTATGTGGTGATCTAAACATTGGAAAACATGAAATCAAATTGGTCAAGCACTTGCAAGAAAAAATCCAAATCACTAGCCCATGGTATATTTTTATGAGAAGACATTCCTTATCAATCTTCATCTTTCATCAAACATCAATCCAAACAATCACTATCAATCACATATAATGTATGCTTCAACGTCACATCAAATCATCCAAAACAACTTTTGTTTCAAACCAAGCTTCATTAATCTTGATCAAATCAAATCCAATCAATCCATCATCATCTCGGGATATCCTTCCCAATCCTTGCATTTCTTAACACTATCCTTGGATTGTTGTGTATCCTTGATAATGTTATCATCATCAATCCTACATCATCTTGGGATATCCATCCTAATCTGCGTGTTTCTTAACACTATCCTTGCATTGTTCTGTACCCTCAACAATGTTGTCATCATCAATTCATCAATCTAATCAATCAACCTTAGCTTGGTTTTCAAAAAAATCCCAAAACAAAGCACTGATATCATCACACACATCCATATCCAAAATGTCAAAATTGTGCGAAAGATCCAAAAACACCCAAAAAAATCCCAAAACAAATCAAAAACTTGGTCATCAGAACTATGTCACCTCTGAGCTTAAATGTAGGCAAGGCTACTCTTTTATCATCCCCCGAGATACAAAATCCAAAAACATTCATAAAATCTCAGAAAACACAAACATTGGAAAACTCAAAAATCAAGACATTTGTAAAATCTCAAAAATACCAAAAATAGCCTCAAAACATTTCAAAACATCAAAAACATCCAAATATTTGAAAAAATCCATCTGTCTCATCTCGCTTTCACCTGCAATAATCTCATCCATAATAAATCAATCGTCACACTCACCCTTTGGAAAAACAAATAGAAACACGTACAACAATTAGCAAAAGAAAACTTCAAACTTTTAAATGCAAAATCAAAATTCTGATCATTTTCAAACATGTTAGTCAACCTTATATTAAAATCCTATTAAACAACTTATCAACCCATCATCATCCTATACAATGCATGTCCTAGGATATATCGTTTCGATAATGGGCATGATTTTGGATATCACTTTGGATACTTATCATAAACACAACACATCCCCTTGGCTAGAGGTATAAAGAACATTGACTTGTTTGTGTACTTGATCCTTTTTTTTTTATATTATTGTGCTCATTCCAATGACCTTTCGATGATGTCTAATCAAAACAATTAAGAGAGAAAGGAATGGGGCATCGATCATTATCTTTTTTTCTATTGTGCTTGTTGGGCATTTTAGTAATATAACTTGGTGAATACTTGTTGTGTTAGGTGCATCTAATTAAGTCATCATCTCCTATTAATTAAATAAATCACTTTGTTTAATTAATCCTATAGTCCCTCTTTTAATTAAATAATTCATTTTATTTAATTAATCGTTATTTGATTTAAACTTAACACCATCGTCTTTAGTTAAATAAATCAAATCTTATTTAATTAAGTCTAAAATCATTATTCCTCTCATTTTGATTTATTTAAATCCAAAACTCTAAATCAAATGGTCAAATCAGCTAATCTCCTTTAAATTAATCAAATATTTATTAAACTTAGTCTTAATCCATAAAATCCTCTATATTTTGCAACTTACACATGAAAATCAATTTAATTGATTTATAAATCATCTATTTTCATACAAAAAAGGCATCAAAGATGAAATATTCCTCAAATTTGAAATCTCACCCCAAAAGGAATTTTCCCTTCCAACAAAGCATTTAACATCTCTTACAAGTCTTTTTCTTCAGCAATGTGATATTAACTTCATCTTTCACCTCATCCTTCAAGCCATCTTTTGAATTTGAATCTCCTGCATCTTTGCATATTCTCCAAAATGTGCTCAAGCTAACTCCATTCACATCTTGACAAGTAGCACTTTCGCATTGGATGTTGAATAATCCCACATTCATCCATTTTTCTCATTCCTTCATCTTTTTCTTCTATTTATAGAAGGATTCTCTTTGTATTTTTCATCCACAACTTAGAGCAAAGTTACTCTCTTCACATTGAGAGCTAATTTTATCCATCTTCATAAAAATTTTCATCATATTAGCTAGGTTATTGTAGATTTCACCAAGGAGCTCATTGTTCTTCATTAACAAGTGGATCAATCTTCATCAAATCATCACAAGGTTTGCAAAGGAGTTGGGAAAGGGCCAATTTCCACATAAAATTGGCACCCACTCCCCCATAAGATCAATAGTTTGCATATTCTCAATAGGATTTAATCTAGTTCATTGTTTTTACATCGCATTCTTGTTTTATTCCTCTTTTGAGCATAGTTAAATGGATTTTATTGGAAACTTAGATTCTAACTTGCATTGAACAATCTTCTAATGTATGTATTCTTTGTGTTTTACAGATGCTAGGATCTTGGTTCATACAATATCTAAACAAATCTATACATATGGGTGATAAAATATAGTAGTAGAAAATCGTTGTCCCAATGAAAACTTACAATATATATTGCCATTTTCTACATTGGAACTCGCATTTCATTCTATCCATTTGTACTTCGCGCTACCTATTGGCTCATCGTTGCATGCCACTACACGCAACTGCTAGTTCTATATTTTTGTAGTATGTCAATGTGATGCAAGTGTATCCTATTTGTTTCATTTTATTCTAATGTTTCTAGATAAAATAATGAGAGGTTATAAGTTCCTTAAAATCCTTTGAATCAATTTGTTTCAACTGGAAGATAGGAAGTTAGAAGAATTGTACAAATTGCTATTTTACTTTTCTAAATAGAATGAATTTTTTCATATTAGTTTTAGGCTTAACTTAGCCTATTATTTAGTATAAAATATAGGCCATGTCATAGCTTGAGGATAAGGAGAGTTCCCATGAAAATAGAATAATATGAACAAAACTCTCATTAATTAGAATATTTGATAGCCATATTCTTTGTATATTTTTTAGATGATTGTGTCTAATATTGTTGTGTGAATTTCTTAAGCAAGTTTGAAGTTTCTATGCTATGTATTTCACTATACTTTTTTGTATTAGAGGAAATGATTGTGGGAAAGCTAGGTGCATAGTGTTTTTAATAGTTGAGATTGAAGCTCTATTTGAAAAGAGAAGTCGCAAGCATATTGAAAAGGTCACAACAACAAATAGGAGCAAAGTCATGTAAAGTCTATTACTACTAGTCATTGGACAAGATTCAAATTTATATTGACATAAAAGAAGGTGATCAAGCCACAGATGAAGTGTGTCAAAAAACTAGACCTTTTATAGAGATTTTAGATTGAAAAAAGTAATGTCTAAAGCTACCATTAAGCATAGATAAACCACCAAAAAATAATTTTAAATTTTAAATTGAGAGTAATAAGTGGTTTAGCTAGATTTTTTTTGTCTTTGTGGTTTGAATTAAATGACTCTATTTGTTGGAAAATGTGAGTAGAATTGATCTCATATTGTAGAAGTTTTATAAGAAGTTTTATGTTTGAAAGACCCCCATAAGTAGTAGTTTATAAGCTTAGTATACCAGTGAAAAATCACCAAACCTGTGGTTTGTAACATTTAGTAGAGGTAAATTCTAATAAGTTTTGTATTCTTAAGATCTAATTTGGATAGGGTTATTGTGTTGAGTGTTTTACTGTAGAAAAATAAAACAATGTCCTTAGATTTAAAAAAAACTAGTCTTAGTAAAATATTTATAACTTTCTCATTTCTTGATGAAATCAAGAAATTAAAAATGATTTAGAAAGTTGGGAATGTGTAGAACAAAACATAGAAATAGTTTTAATAAATTCACTCTAGTGAATAAGTTATTATAAACAGAAGTATGATGGGCATTTAAATTTTTTTTTTGCAAATTAGAATTAAAATATCATTCATAAATTTGCATATGAAAAGTAACTTATATTTTAGCCCTATATCATTTTTAGCAAAGTAGAAAATAATTCTTAAAGGTTCAAGATTAGATTTTCTTTGTCAAGGGATGGTGTTGAGAGTTAGAGGATGAGGATGAGGTTGAGGTCGAGGAAGACCTATTGCTAACACTTACTTGTTTGAAGTGAGAAACCTTCAAGAATGGTTAGAGGCCATGGAAATGACACAAAGGTGAGATGCTGACAATGGACATGTCAATGAACAAGAAGTAGAATTTTCTGAAGAAGAATCAGAACCAGAAGGAGAATTTTTTTCCACAAAAAAGAATAATTAAAGCAACTGTAGGGGCAAGTTTCAGACCATGAGTAGAAGTGCTAATGTATGATGGTATCTTAAATGTAGAAGAATTGATTGATTGGATCAGTTATCTAGATAATTACTTTGAGTATGAGAATTTCGATGAAGATAAGAGTGTGAAATTTTTTGTCACTAGATTAAATGGTCAGGAATCTCTTTGGTGGGACAGAGTGCAGGATTAAAGTAGGAATAAAGGAAAAGCTAAGATCAATAGTTGGGACATAATGATCACCAAACTAAAAGGTAAATTCATGTCTAAAGACTATCAAATCACTTTGTTTAATAAAATGTATAATTAAAAATTGAAACTAATGTCTGTAAAAGAGTATACTGAATATTTTTATAGAATTAACATCAAGCTATTCATGTGGAGGAAACACCTGAAAAGGTGTCTAGGTAGATTAATCGCTTGAGATATGACATTCAAGAGGAGATTAGTTTGTTGCCCTTAAAGACGGTAGAAGATGAATACCAATTTTCATTAAAAGAAGAAGAGAAATTCTCGAGAAAACAAATTCAAAAAGAGGAAAAAATAGAGAAAGAGGACAACAAAGAGGAAGAGAAAAATTTCAAACTCAAAGAGATGGAGCTAGCAGTTCAAGGCAACCAGAGCAGCCAACAAGACGCAATAATTTTAGGTAGAAGGTCATATTTTAGATGCAATGATAGAGGTTTTCAAATAGGATGCTACAAATGTAACAAGTATGGACAAAAATCTTAGGAATGTCAAGAGAATCCTTCTATAAGCTATGGAAATGTGCATATTGCACAAGAAGATGAAGCAATTGTACGATCACCTACAAATGAAGAAATACCAAAAGCAAGAGAATCCTTGGTGATGAAAAGAGTCATATTGAATTCAAACAAGGAGATACAAGAACCTACCCAAAGGAAGTATTTTTTAAGAACAATGTGCAAAAGAAAAGGTAAATGTTGAAAAGTTATTATTGATAATGGAAGTACTAATAATCAGGTTTCCATAGAGATGGTGGATAAGTTAGGATTAGAAAATACAACACACCCTACTCCCTACAAGGTGTCTTGGTTGCAGTTCAAGGACATCGAGTCAAGTGATCCCATAGTGTAAATTATTTGACTCTTCTAAACAATTGACATATACATTGCATAGATAAGTGGGTATATTCTCATGAAAGGTTAGAAAGATTAAATCCTTCAAGAAACTAGTATTTCCTTGAAATACATACAAATATATAACCAAGAATACAAACAACATTAACCAAAACAAATAAAATATTGATGAAAAAGTTATTTAAAATATTGTTCTCAAGTTGAGTGACTAGAATCCTAAAGGATGCTTCTAATAACTATGATCAGTGCCATTATCTATGGGCTAGGATGCGACATAAATTGAAATGCAAGGTACATTTAATCCCAAACACAAACACTCTTAGTGAAATTACTTTGAAATTCACCCATCTATAATCAAAGCCTAAGACTACTTATTAAATCCAATTGTTCTGCACATGAATTTATGATAAGATCTAAGCATTTTAACTAATTTTTTAAACCATACCTAAAATCAAATCATATAACAAAGCTTAACAAAAATGAAAATTGATTAAATGATCTTTGATTAGCATTTTCATTAATAACTTGTGTACATATTAAATTGGAGAGACTATAGAATCAAAAAAATTGCAATTATCATTCTGATATGCTCAAAAACCATACATTTGAAAAAAATTACTATCTAGACTCAAAGCATTAGATAAAGACTCCTAACATATTCACTCTGTGTTCTGCAATTACACTATTCAACTCCAAAATTCAAAAAAATACCTCCACAAATGGTCGTAAATTCTCTTTTATAGAATAAGGGAGAAAAAATAAGCTTAAGACAAAGTGTATACATGTCACATTCTAACTGGACCACTATAAGACACATTGCCTAATTAAGTTATATTTAAATTTTTAATTGGAGGGAATACATATGAGACAAAGATCATTTGCATTTGTTGTGAGAAGCAACCTCGCCTTCAAAAAGGCACATGTTGAAAAGAATAATCTTCAAGTTGTTGTAGCACATCCATCCTACTTGGCAAGATTATGAAATTCCAAAGGCAAGAAAATTAAACCAAAATTTTTAGTCAACATCCACATTAGTGATCAATATTTACCTGTAGCACCTTTAGCTAGGATACACATATTTTATACATTGTAATCTCCAAGGCCAGACCTATACAATTTACTTGACCAAGTATATTTGTTCCATTTTGGATTCACTAATCCAATCCAACCATGAATAACCTCTTCCATTTCTCATACTCCTCTTCAAATGGCCAACCAAAATGAATAATTTCATCCATCTTCTTTCTGTAAGGAGCGTATTTTGTCATCATTGAATTAGCTTCCATGTCAAATTATTTGAGAAACCTAATAATAAAAGATAACTTCTCCAAATTATCTTTTATTATGTCCATATTAACATCCTAGAAGATTAATTTTTCCAGAGTAACAATTGTAGCATCCACCTGGTTCTTCCACATATGCAAATATTTTACTTCATCATGGGCTTGTAGAATATAAAGCAACAATGTCAATTCAGTCTGATCATACTTGATTCTTAACTTTTTTATTTTATGTCTAATGGAGCAACATACCCATGGAATGGTTGTTCCCTAACATCATAGAAAAACCTATAGGTCAGGATTAATTTTGGAGGGTTGTCCCTTCATTTCTTAGCACCAGCTGCCATTAGCTTCAAATAACTAACTCTAGGAATCCATCTATCTAAGAGTGGGGTTCCTAATTCTCCATCACTTTGAGACATCTTCATTGCTTTCAGCATCAAAGAGTAATTAGCATGGAAACTATTCAACTTACATTGAATTTTCCTATTGAAGTGCCTCAAGACAATGTGGAATTTTTTTGAATTGTTCTTATTCATCATGACTTGCATTTCCTCAATCAATTTCTTATTCTTCTCAATTTATTGAAGCAATTATTCTTTTGTGGGTTTATCTGATGGATTTTCCTCTAATGTACTCAGCTTCTCAACTATAATAGGTTGATGACTCATGTTGTAAGGCACAATTGAAAAGGATTGTTTAGGTGGATGAGATTGAGGTTGAGCTATAGGAGGAGAGGGAGCAGTATGGCTTGAACTAGCCTACCCTTGAGACTTCAATGTCTCCACTTGTTTCCAAATTCAACCTCAGCTACTTTCTGTTGACTCTTATTATTTTCATCTATAATATCATGATATTTGATTCTAAATGTATCCCTATCATTAATGAGGTGCTCAATTGTTGCTTTCGTAAATCTAGAAACATTTATGGTCATATCTATAGTTTCTAATGTTGGAGTATTTGCAACTCTTTTTACAATCAGGTTGCTCGTAAAGTTTGATACCTTTGCAACTTTCAGTTTCCTTGAACTGAGAGACATTGACCATATTGTTAGAGCATCCCATTCATGGATGAATGTGGATCCCTAAATTTCCAATCTGGCTTCTTTAGTTTTAAATATTTATTCATTATCCTCGTTATTGTATCCAATACCATTGCATGAACAATATGCCATTTAGGAAATAAAAATACACCACATTTTCATACAAGTTATCTTCCTTGCTTGGGTGTAATATCCTTAAAAAAATTTCTCATCTCTTGCCTCACATTAGCTTGAACAACATTTTCAAGAAACTCAGGATGTATAATTCTTTCAAAAATAATCCTCTCTGCATACTCTCCAACCTTTTCTCTCCATATAAAATCCTTAAAAGATAGTGTTTCAATAAATGAGTCATCCTCCATAAACTCTTTGCAAGATTCCTTTCTCATGTGATCAATATTTCTTACACTAGTTAATTCAGCTTTTCCCAATCTCAAGATACTTGTCCCAGAGCTTGATGCAACTTCTCTCAGAGGAGAAGGTATCCTTTGCTACATATCTTCAAACATTATTACAATATCGTCTATATCACTATCAGGGTAATCAACTACCATGCTCATTTCAACCCTTTGTTTCCTGAATGGTGGTTGCTTTGAGGAAGGACTTCTTGGAGGAGAGTCAATATCAATTATATCAGGAGCATATCACTTAGGAGGTAATGAAGTTGATTTAGTTGGAGAAAATAGCCTTTAATCCTTTGATACAATAGGGGTTGACTCTGTTTTCTCCTTAATTATCTCCTTCTTCCTAGTATACACCTTAAAATTATTAGATTCTTGGTAGGAAGGCCTTTTATCCAATGGCACAAATGGTCCTTCTTCTATTTCCAAGGTTTTTCCCTTACCTTTGACAACCTCTTCTCTTCTCAAGACACCAAAAACACTTTCAAAATTTTCCAATACATAATTTACCTTTTTCCATTCTCCTTCAACGTTTGGAAGAGGATCATAACTTGGCTCTAACTTTTGAATATTGGTCACCATCTTGCAAGGTACATTAATTTTCTTTCATCATACAACTAGAAATCAAGAATGTTTCTGATAACATCTTCAGGGTAGTAGAAGTTATGAAAAAACACCCACAATGACTTCTTTACTTTTACCTCATGGATGAATCTTTCTGGGTCATGGTTTGTAAGGTGAGATGATGCTAACTTGTAGGGCTTGGGGACTTCCATCAAAAGATTAATCAACAAAAAACTACAAATATAGTGTACTCAGGGAATAATGAACCCTTCTTCTTACCTTTTGGAAAATGACACTCCTAGGTTTCAGCCAACTGTCTCATGACTTCTATGAATCACACTCTAATGGGAACATCCATTGGCAGCTCAAAAGGATAGGTGGAAGTCCCATATACCTTGAATATAGTTATATCTAGGTATGCAATGATATCTCCCCAAATATGGGTTATATTCAGCTCAGGCCTCCTCTCCATAGGTCTTAGAAAGTCATGAATCTCTTTTGGAATCCTTGGCAGATCAAGAACCAACATTCTCATAAGCTTAGATGCAAAGAAATTATGATAGACCATATAATCATACTTTTGTTCATCCATATCCATAATTTGGGTCCAATACTAGACATGCAACTCAACATTACCCTCTTCCTTCTTTAAGGACATATCTTCCCCAAACTACTTCTCTTGCTTATACAAAATCATATGCATTAAAAGAGAATACCACCATAATTTTACCCAGTGCTTTCCTCCCTTGAGATCAACTAGGCACTTATGCATGTTATCTGCTAGGTAAGTGGCATAATCATAGACCACATTAAATGCTAAATACTTAGTATGGTTGGAAATGTATAAATATTCAACTAGTATTGTCTCAGATGCATTAAAACCAATAATCTAATACAAAAAACAAACAATTTTCCTTAAGTAATGGGTAAAGTAATTTAGACAGAAAATTTCTTTCTCATCTTTTCCAATCCTAATTTGGTTCATATTCTTCCCAGTTCTAGTAGAAGCACAATGCATAGGAAACAATGTAGTTCGAAAGACAACTTTGATGTTCTCATATTATTTTTTGAAATTCTCTAGGTGAATGGGAATCATATCCTAGCTCCATTCATGTAGTTTGAAAAAAAAATTAATCTCTTCCCTAGTAATCCTGACAACTTCAGTACCATTATAAGCCCTTACTATTCTAGAAACATGATCATATATGGCTGTGATATCTTTGAGAGAATCCACATCCATATATACATTTGGGACCACTGGCTTCCCCATGCCATATCTCCAAGTATGGAAAATGGGGTATTCACAATTCCTATTCCCAAACCAATTTCTAAACATTTTACAACTAGTATAAGGCAGTTTGGAATCTCAGATCTAAGCTTGCTTGTCCTATAACCCTTCATAAACCTTAGGACCATTGTACATCTTGGCTCCTTTGCTCTTCTTGTTAGTTGATGGTTTCAATTGTTGAAAAATATCATTAGAGAGCAACCTAGTTTGGGTTTCAGATTAAGGATTTTGTGCTTT
>VDFB02263718.1:0-45103 GCA_007258455.2 Sequoia sempervirens
TCAAACATCAATCCAAACAATCACTATCAATCACATATAATGTATGCTTCAACGTCACATCAAATCATCCAAAACAACTTTTGTTTCAAACCAAGCTTCATTAATCTTGATCAAATCAAATCCAATCAATCCATCATCATCTCGGGATATCCTTCCCAATCCTTGCATTTCTTAACACTATCCTTGGATTGTTGTGTATCCTTGATAATGTTATCATCATCAATCCTACATCATCTTGGGATATCCATCCTAATCTGCGTGTTTCTTAACACTATCCTTGCATTGTTCTGTACCCTCAACAATGTTGTCATCATCAATTCATCAATCTAATCAATCAACCTTAGCTTGGTTTTCAAAAAAATCCCAAAACAAAGCACTGATATCATCACACACATCCATATCCAAAATGTCAAAATTGTGCGAAAGATCCAAAAACACCCAAAAAAATCCCAAAACAAATCAAAAACTTGGTCATCAGAACTATGTCACCTCTGAGCTTAAATGTAGGCAAGGCTACTCTTTTATCATCCCCCGAGATACAAAATCCAAAAACATTCATAAAATCTCAGAAAACACAAACATTGGAAAACTCAAAAATCAAGACATTTGTAAAATCTCAAAAATACCAAAAATAGCCTCAAAACATTTCAAAACATCAAAAACATCCAAATATTTGAAAAAATCCATCTGTCTCATCTCGCTTTCACCTGCAATAATCTCATCCATAATAAATCAATCGTCACACTCACCCTTTGGAAAAACAAATAGAAACACGTACAACAATTAGCAAAAGAAAACTTCAAACTTTTAAATGCAAAATCAAAATTCTGATCATTTTCAAACATGTTAGTCAACCTTATATTAAAATCCTATTAAACAACTTATCAACCCATCATCATCCTATACAATGCATGTCCTAGGATATATCGTTTCGATAATGGGCATGATTTTGGATATCACTTTGGATACTTATCATAAACACAACACATCCCCTTGGCTAGAGGTATAAAGAACATTGACTTGTTTGTGTACTTGATCCTTTTTTTTTTATATTATTGTGCTCATTCCAATGACCTTTCGATGATGTCTAATCAAAACAATTAAGAGAGAAAGGAATGGGGCATCGATCATTATCTTTTTTTCTATTGTGCTTGTTGGGCATTTTAGTAATATAACTTGGTGAATACTTGTTGTGTTAGGTGCATCTAATTAAGTCATCATCTCCTATTAATTAAATAAATCACTTTGTTTAATTAATCCTATAGTCCCTCTTTTAATTAAATAATTCATTTTATTTAATTAATCGTTATTTGATTTAAACTTAACACCATCGTCTTTAGTTAAATAAATCAAATCTTATTTAATTAAGTCTAAAATCATTATTCCTCTCATTTTGATTTATTTAAATCCAAAACTCTAAATCAAATGGTCAAATCAGCTAATCTCCTTTAAATTAATCAAATATTTATTAAACTTAGTCTTAATCCATAAAATCCTCTATATTTTGCAACTTACACATGAAAATCAATTTAATTGATTTATAAATCATCTATTTTCATACAAAAAAGGCATCAAAGATGAAATATTCCTCAAATTTGAAATCTCACCCCAAAAGGAATTTTCCCTTCCAACAAAGCATTTAACATCTCTTACAAGTCTTTTTCTTCAGCAATGTGATATTAACTTCATCTTTCACCTCATCCTTCAAGCCATCTTTTGAATTTGAATCTCCTGCATCTTTGCATATTCTCCAAAATGTGCTCAAGCTAACTCCATTCACATCTTGACAAGTAGCACTTTCGCATTGGATGTTGAATAATCCCACATTCATCCATTTTTCTCATTCCTTCATCTTTTTCTTCTATTTATAGAAGGATTCTCTTTGTATTTTTCATCCACAACTTAGAGCAAAGTTACTCTCTTCACATTGAGAGCTAATTTTATCCATCTTCATAAAAATTTTCATCATATTAGCTAGGTTATTGTAGATTTCACCAAGGAGCTCATTGTTCTTCATTAACAAGTGGATCAATCTTCATCAAATCATCACAAGGTTTGCAAAGGAGTTGGGAAAGGGCCAATTTCCACATAAAATTGGCACCCACTCCCCCATAAGATCAATAGTTTGCATATTCTCAATAGGATTTAATCTAGTTCATTGTTTTTACATCGCATTCTTGTTTTATTCCTCTTTTGAGCATAGTTAAATGGATTTTATTGGAAACTTAGATTCTAACTTGCATTGAACAATCTTCTAATGTATGTATTCTTTGTGTTTTACAGATGCTAGGATCTTGGTTCATACAATATCTAAACAAATCTATACATATGGGTGATAAAATATAGTAGTAGAAAATCGTTGTCCCAATGAAAACTTACAATATATATTGCCATTTTCTACATTGGAACTCGCATTTCATTCTATCCATTTGTACTTCGCGCTACCTATTGGCTCATCGTTGCATGCCACTACACGCAACTGCTAGTTCTATATTTTTGTAGTATGTCAATGTGATGCAAGTGTATCCTATTTGTTTCATTTTATTCTAATGTTTCTAGATAAAATAATGAGAGGTTATAAGTTCCTTAAAATCCTTTGAATCAATTTGTTTCAACTGGAAGATAGGAAGTTAGAAGAATTGTACAAATTGCTATTTTACTTTTCTAAATAGAATGAATTTTTTCATATTAGTTTTAGGCTTAACTTAGCCTATTATTTAGTATAAAATATAGGCCATGTCATAGCTTGAGGATAAGGAGAGTTCCCATGAAAATAGAATAATATGAACAAAACTCTCATTAATTAGAATATTTGATAGCCATATTCTTTGTATATTTTTTAGATGATTGTGTCTAATATTGTTGTGTGAATTTCTTAAGCAAGTTTGAAGTTTCTATGCTATGTATTTCACTATACTTTTTTGTATTAGAGGAAATGATTGTGGGAAAGCTAGGTGCATAGTGTTTTTAATAGTTGAGATTGAAGCTCTATTTGAAAAGAGAAGTCGCAAGCATATTGAAAAGGTCACAACAACAAATAGGAGCAAAGTCATGTAAAGTCTATTACTACTAGTCATTGGACAAGATTCAAATTTATATTGACATAAAAGAAGGTGATCAAGCCACAGATGAAGTGTGTCAAAAAACTAGACCTTTTATAGAGATTTTAGATTGAAAAAAGTAATGTCTAAAGCTACCATTAAGCATAGATAAACCACCAAAAAATAATTTTAAATTTTAAATTGAGAGTAATAAGTGGTTTAGCTAGATTTTTTTTGTCTTTGTGGTTTGAATTAAATGACTCTATTTGTTGGAAAATGTGAGTAGAATTGATCTCATATTGTAGAAGTTTTATAAGAAGTTTTATGTTTGAAAGACCCCCATAAGTAGTAGTTTATAAGCTTAGTATACCAGTGAAAAATCACCAAACCTGTGGTTTGTAACATTTAGTAGAGGTAAATTCTAATAAGTTTTGTATTCTTAAGATCTAATTTGGATAGGGTTATTGTGTTGAGTGTTTTACTGTAGAAAAATAAAACAATGTCCTTAGATTTAAAAAAAACTAGTCTTAGTAAAATATTTATAACTTTCTCATTTCTTGATGAAATCAAGAAATTAAAAATGATTTAGAAAGTTGGGAATGTGTAGAACAAAACATAGAAATAGTTTTAATAAATTCACTCTAGTGAATAAGTTATTATAAACAGAAGTATGATGGGCATTTAAATTTTTTTTTTGCAAATTAGAATTAAAATATCATTCATAAATTTGCATATGAAAAGTAACTTATATTTTAGCCCTATATCATTTTTAGCAAAGTAGAAAATAATTCTTAAAGGTTCAAGATTAGATTTTCTTTGTCAAGGGATGGTGTTGAGAGTTAGAGGATGAGGATGAGGTTGAGGTCGAGGAAGACCTATTGCTAACACTTACTTGTTTGAAGTGAGAAACCTTCAAGAATGGTTAGAGGCCATGGAAATGACACAAAGGTGAGATGCTGACAATGGACATGTCAATGAACAAGAAGTAGAATTTTCTGAAGAAGAATCAGAACCAGAAGGAGAATTTTTTTCCACAAAAAAGAATAATTAAAGCAACTGTAGGGGCAAGTTTCAGACCATGAGTAGAAGTGCTAATGTATGATGGTATCTTAAATGTAGAAGAATTGATTGATTGGATCAGTTATCTAGATAATTACTTTGAGTATGAGAATTTCGATGAAGATAAGAGTGTGAAATTTTTTGTCACTAGATTAAATGGTCAGGAATCTCTTTGGTGGGACAGAGTGCAGGATTAAAGTAGGAATAAAGGAAAAGCTAAGATCAATAGTTGGGACATAATGATCACCAAACTAAAAGGTAAATTCATGTCTAAAGACTATCAAATCACTTTGTTTAATAAAATGTATAATTAAAAATTGAAACTAATGTCTGTAAAAGAGTATACTGAATATTTTTATAGAATTAACATCAAGCTATTCATGTGGAGGAAACACCTGAAAAGGTGTCTAGGTAGATTAATCGCTTGAGATATGACATTCAAGAGGAGATTAGTTTGTTGCCCTTAAAGACGGTAGAAGATGAATACCAATTTTCATTAAAAGAAGAAGAGAAATTCTCGAGAAAACAAATTCAAAAAGAGGAAAAAATAGAGAAAGAGGACAACAAAGAGGAAGAGAAAAATTTCAAACTCAAAGAGATGGAGCTAGCAGTTCAAGGCAACCAGAGCAGCCAACAAGACGCAATAATTTTAGGTAGAAGGTCATATTTTAGATGCAATGATAGAGGTTTTCAAATAGGATGCTACAAATGTAACAAGTATGGACAAAAATCTTAGGAATGTCAAGAGAATCCTTCTATAAGCTATGGAAATGTGCATATTGCACAAGAAGATGAAGCAATTGTACGATCACCTACAAATGAAGAAATACCAAAAGCAAGAGAATCCTTGGTGATGAAAAGAGTCATATTGAATTCAAACAAGGAGATACAAGAACCTACCCAAAGGAAGTATTTTTTAAGAACAATGTGCAAAAGAAAAGGTAAATGTTGAAAAGTTATTATTGATAATGGAAGTACTAATAATCAGGTTTCCATAGAGATGGTGGATAAGTTAGGATTAGAAAATACAACACACCCTACTCCCTACAAGGTGTCTTGGTTGCAGTTCAAGGACATCGAGTCAAGTGATCCCATAGTGTAAATTATTTGACTCTTCTAAACAATTGACATATACATTGCATAGATAAGTGGGTATATTCTCATGAAAGGTTAGAAAGATTAAATCCTTCAAGAAACTAGTATTTCCTTGAAATACATACAAATATATAACCAAGAATACAAACAACATTAACCAAAACAAATAAAATATTGATGAAAAAGTTATTTAAAATATTGTTCTCAAGTTGAGTGACTAGAATCCTAAAGGATGCTTCTAATAACTATGATCAGTGCCATTATCTATGGGCTAGGATGCGACATAAATTGAAATGCAAGGTACATTTAATCCCAAACACAAACACTCTTAGTGAAATTACTTTGAAATTCACCCATCTATAATCAAAGCCTAAGACTACTTATTAAATCCAATTGTTCTGCACATGAATTTATGATAAGATCTAAGCATTTTAACTAATTTTTTAAACCATACCTAAAATCAAATCATATAACAAAGCTTAACAAAAATGAAAATTGATTAAATGATCTTTGATTAGCATTTTCATTAATAACTTGTGTACATATTAAATTGGAGAGACTATAGAATCAAAAAAATTGCAATTATCATTCTGATATGCTCAAAAACCATACATTTGAAAAAAATTACTATCTAGACTCAAAGCATTAGATAAAGACTCCTAACATATTCACTCTGTGTTCTGCAATTACACTATTCAACTCCAAAATTCAAAAAAATACCTCCACAAATGGTCGTAAATTCTCTTTTATAGAATAAGGGAGAAAAAATAAGCTTAAGACAAAGTGTATACATGTCACATTCTAACTGGACCACTATAAGACACATTGCCTAATTAAGTTATATTTAAATTTTTAATTGGAGGGAATACATATGAGACAAAGATCATTTGCATTTGTTGTGAGAAGCAACCTCGCCTTCAAAAAGGCACATGTTGAAAAGAATAATCTTCAAGTTGTTGTAGCACATCCATCCTACTTGGCAAGATTATGAAATTCCAAAGGCAAGAAAATTAAACCAAAATTTTTAGTCAACATCCACATTAGTGATCAATATTTACCTGTAGCACCTTTAGCTAGGATACACATATTTTATACATTGTAATCTCCAAGGCCAGACCTATACAATTTACTTGACCAAGTATATTTGTTCCATTTTGGATTCACTAATCCAATCCAACCATGAATAACCTCTTCCATTTCTCATACTCCTCTTCAAATGGCCAACCAAAATGAATAATTTCATCCATCTTCTTTCTGTAAGGAGCGTATTTTGTCATCATTGAATTAGCTTCCATGTCAAATTATTTGAGAAACCTAATAATAAAAGATAACTTCTCCAAATTATCTTTTATTATGTCCATATTAACATCCTAGAAGATTAATTTTTCCAGAGTAACAATTGTAGCATCCACCTGGTTCTTCCACATATGCAAATATTTTACTTCATCATGGGCTTGTAGAATATAAAGCAACAATGTCAATTCAGTCTGATCATACATGATTCTTAACTTTTTTATTTTTTGTCTAATGGAGCAACATACCCATGGAATGGTTGTTCCCTAACATCATAGAAAAACCTATAGGTCAGGATTAATTTTGGAGGGTTGTCCCTTCATTTCTTAGCACCAGCTGCCATTAGCTTCAAATAACTAACTCTAGGAATCCATCTATCTAAGAGTGGGGTTCTTAATTCTCCATCACTTTGAGACATCTTCATTGCTTTCAGCATTAAAGAGTAATTAGCATGGAAACTATTCAACTTACATTGAATTTTCCTATTGAAGTGCCTCAAGACAGTGTGGAATTTTTTTGAATTGTTCTTATTCATCATGACTTGCATTTCCTCAATCAGTTTCTTATTCTTCTCAACTTATTGAAGCAATTATTCTTTTGTGGGTTTATCTAATGGAGTTGCCTCTAATGTACTCAGCTTCTCAACTATAATAGGTTTATGACTCATGTTGTAAGGCACAATTGAAAAGGATTGTTCAGGTGGATGAGATTGAGGTTGAGCTATAGGAGGAGAGGGAGGAGTATGGCTTGAACTAGCCTACCCTTGAGACTTCAATGTCTCCACTTGTTTCCAAATTCAACCTCAACTAATTTCTATTGACTCTTATTATTTTCATCTATAATATCATGATATTTGATTCTAAATGTATCCCTATCATTAATGAGGTGCTCAATTGTTGCTTTCATAAATCTAGAAACATTTATGGTCATATATGTAGTTTCTAATGTTGGAGTATTTGCAACTCTTTTTACAATCAGGTTGCTAGTAAAGTTTGATACCTCTGCAACTTTCAGTTTCCTTGAACTGAGAGACATTGACCATATTTTTAGAGCATCCCATTCATGGATGAATGCAGATCCCTAAATTTCCAACCTGGCTTCTTTAGTTTTAAATGTTTATTCATTATCCCTTGTTATTTTATCCAATACCATTGCATGAACAATATCCCATTTAGGAAATAAAAATACACCACCTTTTCATACAAGTTATCATCCTTGCTCAGGTGTAATATCCTTAAATTGTTTTCTCATCTCTTGCCTCATATTAGCTTGAACAACATTTTCAAGAAACTCGGTATGTATACTTCTTTCAAAAACAACCCTCTCTACATACTCTCCAACCTTTTCATTCCATATAAAATCCCCAAAAGATAGTGTTTCAATAAATGAGTCATCCTCCATAAACTCTTTGCAAGATTCCTTTCTCATGTGATCAATATTTCTTACACTAGTTAATTTAGCTTTTCCCAATCTCAAGATACTTGTCCTAGAGCTTGATGCAACTTCTCTCAGAGGAGAAGGTATCCTTTGCTGCATATCTTTAGACATTATTACAATATCATCTATATCACTAGTAGGGTACCTAATCAACTACCATTCTCGTTTCAACCCTTTATTTCCTGAATGGAAGTTGCTTTGAGGAAGGACTTCTTGGAGGGGAGTCAATATCAATTATATCAGGAACATATCACTTAGGAGGTAATGAAGTTGATTTAGTTGGAGAAACTAGCCTTTAATCCTTTGATACAATAGGGGTTGGCTCTGTTTTCTCCTTAATTATCTCCTTCTTCCTAGTATACACCTTAAAATTATTAGATTCTTGGTAGGAAGGCCTTTTATCCAATGGCACAGATCGTCCTTCTATTTCAAAGGTTTTCCCCTTACCTTTGATAACCTCTTCTCTTCTCAAGACACCAAAAACACTTTCAAAATTTTCCAATACATAATTTACCTTTTTCCATTCTCCTTCGATGTTGGGAAGAGGATCATAACTTGGCTCTGAATTTTGAATATTGGTCACCATCTTGCAAGGTACATTACTTTTCTTTCATCATACAACTAGAAATCAAGAATGTTTCTGATAACATCCTCAGGGTAGTAGAAGTTATGAAAAAAAACTTACAATGACTTCTTTACTTTTACCTCATGGATGAATCTTTCTAGGTCATGGTTTGTAAGGTGAGATGATGCTAACTTGTAGGGCTTGAGGACTTCCATCAAAAGATTAATCAACAAAAAACTGCAAATATAGTGTACTCAAGGAATAATGAACCCTTCTTCTTACCTTTTGGAAAATGACACTCCTAGGTTTCAGCCAACTATCTCATGACTTCTATGAATCGTCTTCTAATGGGCACATCCATTGGTAGCTTAGAAGGATAGGTGGAAGTCCCATATACCTTGAATAAAATTATATCTGGGTATGCAATGATATCTCCCCAAATATGGGTTATATTCAGCTCAGGCCTCCTCTCCATAGGTCTTAGAAAGTCATGAATCTTTTTTCGAATCCTTGGCAGATCAAGAACTAGCATTCTCATAAGCTTAAATGCAAAGACATTATGATAGACCATATAATCATACTTTTGTTCATCCATATCCATAATTTGGGTCCAATACTGGACATGCAACTCAACGTTACCCTCTTCCTTCTTTAAGGACATGTCTTCCCCAAAATACTTCTCTTGCTTATACAAAATCATATGCATTAAAAGAGAATACCACCATAATTTTACCCAATGCTTTCCTCCCTTGAGATCAACTAGGCACTTATGCATGTTATCTACTAGGTAAGTGGCATAATCACATACCACATTAAACGTTGCATACTTAGTATGGTCAGAAATGTATAAATATTCAACTAGTATTGTCTCAGATGCATTAAAACCAATAATCTAATACAAAGAACAAACAATTTTCCTTAAGTAATGGGTAAAGTAATTCAAACAGAAAATTTATTTCTCATCTTTTCCAATCCTAATTTGTTTCATATTCTTCCCAGTTCTAGTAGAAACACAATGCATAGGAAACAATGTAGTTCGAAAGACAACTTTGATGTTCTCATATTATTTTTTGAAATTCTCTAGGTGAATGGGAATCGTATCCTAGTTTCATTCATGTAGTTTGAAAACTTTTTTAATCTCTTCCTTGGTAATTCTGCCAACTTCAATACCATTATAAGCCCTTACTATTCGAGAAACAGGATCATATATGGCTATGATATCTTTGAGAAAATCCACATCCATATATACATTTGGGACCACTGGCTTCCCCATGCCATATCTCCAAGTATGGAAAATGTGGTATTCACAATTCCTATTCGCAAACCAATTTCCAAACATTTTACAACTAGTATAAGGTAGTTTGGAATCTCAGATCTAAGCTTGCTTGTCCTATAACCCTTCATAAACCTTAGGACCATTGTACATCTTGGCTCCTTTGCTCTTCTTGTTAGTTGACGGTTTCAATTGTTGAAAAATATCATTAGAGAGCAACCTAGTTGGGGTTTTAGATTGAGGCTTTTGTGCTTTGGGGGTAATGGATGTTCAAGTAGGTTTGCAATAAAATAGGGTTCTAACAAAAAAAGCTCAAAAAAATATTCCCTTGTAGAGCAGCTTAGGGTACAAACACAAGAAACAAAATTGAACAAAATCAGCCGAGGGGAACATTTTTATACACAACTTTAATGCAAAAAATCAATTAAAGCATGTAGGTTAAAGTAATTGGAAGAAAACATTCTCAATCCAGCCCTAACTTGTGATATTTCAAATAAAGCACAAAATTCAGTTTTAATTATACTCACAACTTTTTACATTTTTAGGAACCCTAACTTGTCCATGCTCCATCTCGAACACTTTGATCAAATTTCAGGTTGCTCTGCGCCAATTCGTAGATTTCAATAATGTGAGGAGATTGAAATTTTTCATGTTTTTATGACCTAATTTCAATAATTGCTTGTTTCCTTTTAGCCATTATTGCTCGCTCACATGAAGAAAAATGGCTCAAATGCTTGCGTGCTCAATTTCAAATAACAACCATTGATTTCATTCTAAGATGGCACCATGAGTGACTAAGATTGAGTCAACACAATTTAAATTCACTTTGTAATACCCCAACAACTCATCATCTAATAGGAGAGTCCTAATTGGAAACCCCATCATCTCTTTTTGTGGGCTCCACTTCATTTTCCATTGGATGGAATAGTACACATGTCATCCTTTTGTGGACCTCACACATCTTCCAATGAGCATTATATTAATTCTATAACGTGTACAATAGACGGCTAAGATTTTTCCTTACTTTTGCTTGTGAACTGTTAATCTTGGAAATGCTAGGCATTAGACATAATGCAAATAGTTGGACCGTGCCACAGCAAGGGCACGTGTCTCATAATCATGAACCTCGCACATCTTCTGGAAAGCACTCTTCAACTCCTACGTGGTGTGTGATAGATGATCAAGATCTTGCCTTAAGATTGGATGGATGGTATTATTTGCATATGCTGACAAGGTTAGTGTTTAAAATGGAGCCAACACTAGGCCAACAGGTTTTGACCTTCAAGGTGGACACTTTATAAATGTGACTTTAGAATATTTTTCAACCTGACTTAGACATTATTTAAATGATGCAAAACCAGGTGACCAATAGACCTAAGTGAAAGGGGTCGGTAAAAGGATGTTTGCAATAGCCTAAGATATAGCTTGAATGACTAGCTATTGGATAGAGCAAGTCAACCTGAAATTAAAATGCTGAAGGATTAAAACATGAAGAACATGAAATGAAGGATGAAGAGCTAAAACCTTAGACCTTACTAGTGGAAATGCATGTGGCATGCCATTGCTAAGAAAACAATGAGCTCAAAATCTCAAAAAAATTAGGAGCCCCATCAAGGAGAAGGTTGAAAAGAAACCTAAGAAAGTGTGGCATTAAATAGAATAGAGTTCCACTCAATCTACGGTTGTGTAAATTGAACTACATGCAAATAAACAAAGTTTGTGGATAACTGATAGTGGATGCTCCAACCATATGACTAGAGATAAAAAAAATTCTTTAAAATCAAGAAGTGTAAGGAGGGACCAATAAGCTTTGGTGACAATACATCTATCATGATTTGTGGTAAAGGAATCTTAAGCCTAGAAGGGAAGAATAAGAAAAAATATTTTTGTTGTCAATAGATTTGCATCCTGCTAAATGCAATATTCAACAACCTACTGAAACATGGAAACCTCCTTTAGATGTGGGTGATCTGAGTGAAGGAGGAATCTCCAGAGTGAGCTAGTTCTCTGAATGATTGATCTTATTCTAAATTATTTCTAAGGAAAGGGATAAAAATTGTCTAAAAAACTAAAACCTATGACTACTAATGTTTAACTTATTACTTCTTAAAAAAATTAGTTCTTGCCACTCACAACAATTCCTTTATTACAATAGTTCCTAAAATCTCACCAATGCATGATTTCATCAATAATTCATATGAAGATTCAGAAACATCAAACACATCATATAACCTGAAAACATGAAATCTTGTGCAGAAAACTTATAAAAGTAGGACATTAAGGCTTCAAATCTGAAAACACAAAGAATCAAACTTCTGTTACGAGTCTTTAGACAAGAAAATGGAAAGAAGAATTGTTGTATTACTGAAACTGAAAGAGTGTCGAACTGCCAAAACTGAGTACACAACGTTCACAAGCTCAAAAATGTATAAGAGAAGGAACTATAAAACTGAACTCACTAGGAGAGGAAAAGACTAATTCCTTTTTGAAAGGCATCACTCTAAAGAAACACTAATCCAAGCTCAAAAAAAGGCTCAAGGAAAAAAGCTTCAAACTATCTCAAAAATTGCATAAAAGCAGAAAAAAGCATACTACTTTTAAGATAACACCGTCAATCCTCTAAGAATAGGCTGAATCCTCTTTAAAAGCTCAAAAAACACCTTATCTCTCCAAGCTAAGACTCAAATCCGACCAAGAGAAGAAGTCAATAAAAATATGCTAAAAAATAGCAAGAAATCATAAATCAATTTATAGAAGATTGCTTTACAATTCTACTTTACAGAGTTGCAGATTTTACAATTTATCTTATTTTTTGCAATTAAAGATTAAAACTCTTTTGCAAAAAATAAAACCTTCTTATTTCTCCATTACAGTGCTTTGATTTTCTCAAAAAATCACAAAATATTAATACATATCATCCTCTCATCAATCTTCAATTAATTTCTCTAAAATCAATTAAAAACAAGGAACCCTAAATGGATAATTGATTTCCTATGAGAAAACAAACCCTAAAAAACAATCAATCCTATATCATAAAGCATTCCCTATGCACCGCCATGATGGTTGAATCTGTAGCTCGAATGGCTTGGGAATCTTCACTACTCCTCTGACAGTTGAAACTCCATTTGGGTAAGCTTGCTTTGTCTGCAATTATAGCTCTTTTCCTTTATTGAAAGAACAAAAAGAACACATAAGGCCATGACCTATTCATATTCTCTGACTTTATCTACTCCTATGGTTTTCTCTTCTTTGGCCATCATGAGCTCAAACTCCGCCTCTGTTAGGAGACTCCATAAGAGGGTTCGCTTATGGGTTTTTTCTTATGCTTTGTGTGCACTAGGTAATGTATGTGTCCATAGCCTCTATGGCTCCATATTTTGTTCACACTTGGATTATAGCTATGGCTAACACAACTTCTAATGCCTCTATTTTGTATTTTCTGTGTTTATATTTACCATTAAAGCTCGACTGTCATCTTGAGAGCTCTAGCTCTTTCTTTATGAATGCTTTATGGAGCTCTTGGCCATGGCTATACACACTCTCCACAGCATTGGTTGGTAAGCCATCTTCGCTAGATATTTTGTTCCTTTGAGACTTAAAGAATCTCTCTTTTACGTAATAGTTTCTAGCCATTTTCAGGCCTCACCAAATGTGTATCATAGATAGCATTAACTTAAAGGTTTTGGGCTCAACCCAAAATAGGAAATTGATCTTTATGCATATTTGAGGATATACCTGCATATAGGTATCATGAAAATTGAATAAAACTATGTTCTCTTCATTCTGAAACTCGATTCACTACAGGGAATTCATATTTTTATGTCTTCCTGCTATCTCCTGCAAAACCTCACATGGGTTATCATTGTAATTGCATTTTCTATATTTTGAAGCTCAACCCAAATGTGGGTATCATATATTCATTTTTCATTCAATTTATAAGCTCATCCCATTAGAACTGATGGTCTATTTTTGGACTTCTGAAACAAAAGAACGACATGGGCATTTGTAAATCTTGTAGAAAATACATGTAATTCTTGAAGAAAATGCATCTATTCTGATTTCTCTGGCAGAGCTCCACCACCCATTCTTTGCATTTATTCTTGTCATTTACTTAACAAGCCCTTTCATGGGTATCATTGGAAATGTAAAACTTCATGGTTTTATGTATTTTGAACATGGATGATTGGAAATGGTGACAAAATATGTGTATTTATCTATATTCAATTTATGGGCTTGACCCAAATGACCAATGGTCTCTTCTTTTTGTTGGTATTTCAGTGTCTTTTGATTTCCTCCACATAAATGCTTGACACTTAGAAGAGAAAAAAAAATAGCATTGTCTAAAAATTCCCAAATGAAAAAAAGCCTAACCTACTATTCTGAAAAAACACACTCATATGGGTAAATTGGAAAAGCTGAAAAGTCTGATTCACATGGTATTCTACCTTTTTTAGCTTTCATGGAAATATTGTAGAAATTCCATCCACAACAAAACTTCTCTTGGATATTGAATGAAAACTGATAATCTACTTTGAAATTCTGTCTTCGGCATGATTCTGTGTTTGTCTCTTCCTAAAAAAAAAATGAACCACAAACCTATAAAATTCTGGAAATGTATCCCTTGTTTGAGCTACAACCATATGAGTTCATGTTGTTCCCTTTTCCACATAGAATTTACTTACTTATTCCATGCATAATCTACTCATCCTTAAAATAACCCTTATGTGTGTAAATTCTTATCAAAACTGTGTACACACCACTGTTCCTTTGGATTCCTTAACTCTAACACACAACAACCTTTGCCTTTTTCTCTTGAACTTAGTGGAGATTTTAGATTGAAACATTGCAACACCATGGACTACACTATACCTGACCTCTTCCATATATGATTAATACCTCTGAGACACCTTTTCAATGCTTCCTCTTTCCTCATTATTCTGGAATGATCATTTGAATTGCATACCTTAATGCTGCACTGCATTGCTAGTCAAGTTGGAACTAATAGTTCATTTATCACTTGAGTGCATGGTCTACTATTTCACATTATTGAGCCTCAACCTGCCACTCTTCATGCATTTTTATGTTCTCCTCAATGAACTATTCTTTAAATATGCTCTCCTTCATGATGAAAATCAAAACAAAACTCTTTATTAAGGCATAATGTATCCCTGTTCACTATCCTTGACTGTGAAAAGAATACTGATGAGCTGGAACTTGCATGACATATATGATCATGATGAACCCAATAACACAAAACATGAACTTATACAACAATATTTGATGTAAATGTACTCAACTGAATTAATTGAGTGAACTAAGCTCACTGTTCACCTGTAGCCTTCAGAAAACATTAACCTAATTGTTATGAATGTACAATTGGTTTATTAGCTCGATAGATAACTATGCTTTACTCTTTCAGTTGTATATTACTTTTTTTGATGAATATGTGATGTAATCTTTAAATCATCCCATTTGATGAATAGGGCAGCATGCTGCGCTCTACCCTTGTGGGAGCCAATTTTTCTCCACATGCTTGGTCTTTGAATAATGATTAGCTTCATGATTTTTCCTATACCTGCACAAAGAAACAAACAATGTTAGCATAAAAATAGAAAATGGTGATCATGATATTTCTCCTTCAGCTCATTTCCTCTTCACTTCTTTGATTGTTTCAATGCATGATTAATAGTAGATTCTACTATTGTGGGTGCCTCATATAGGTTTCTTCATAATCAGAGCCAATGACACCCCATCTTTTCTCTTACAGGTCGACAGAGCTCAAGAAGACAAAGGTGCACCATTCAGCGTCCACTGTTAATAATTAGGCAATGATGATTATGTCGTCACTTATATGTTTTATTTTCTGCATCTTTAGTAGTCTAATGTGCTATTAGTGATATATTGCAACAGTCACATCCACGACTTGTGTGGATCTTTGCTTTCATTTGAAAGGAAAATGCATTCCAATGCAGATCTTTGTAATATCATTTTGATTCTTGAAGTCAAATGAAGCCTTGTAAAATATGAGTTTTTTCATGAAATAAATGAAAACATTAAAATGCTCTACAGTTTATATGCTCAATTTTGTACTTCACTTAATTCTGGAACATGTGGATGGTACTCTGAAATTCTAATTTTCCTTTTAAATGCTCAACTATCACTTGATGAACAATAATAAAAGATGCAAACAACACTTAAACATAAACTACAATTTCACCTTAAGATGTAATTATTTTCATCCAGCTCCATCAATTGAGCTGAGATGAAAATTTGTAACATTTTGGCGATTTACGTTGTATGATTGCCTGCAAAGCATAGATCAGTATCCTTTAAACAATTCATTGGGAATGGAGTCAATTCTTTCCTTTCTTCAAACTCAGAAATTTGAACAGCAACACTCCAAACAGCAGCAGAGAAGACAAAATAAAATAGAAAGTAAACTAATAGTCCCTGATGGCCAACAGAACCACATGCAGCAGCGCTTAGGGAAAGAAAAACTATTGAAATTAAATGTGCAGAATGCACTTATTTTCAATACTAACTCTAACCTACTTTAACTAGCTAGAGTAGCTGGTCAAACAAAACCATTTACAGGTTGGGTGAAATAACACCCCTTTTTAATCAGCAACTGAGGCATTACATAATTATGTATTACTGAGAAAACATGAAACACAGGTAGATTTTCAATAGAATGTTGCAACGTTTCATAAAAAATGCAAAGAAACCTACTTGCACATTGAAAATGATCATGCATATCGCTACAATGAACTAGGCAAGTGAGCTGAACTCGATAGCCTTTAGTTGTTACTCCAAAAGCAACTTCTTGTTCGATTGCATCCTCATACTTGGGTGTAATTATGACTTTCGGTACTTCAGTAGCCTCTGAATCGGCTAAGCATCTAATGGGGCAACCTCTCGAAATGACAAAGGTTGAATTTCTATTATTGACCTTCTGATGAACATTTTGAAGAGTAGTATCTAGAACTTTGAAATATTCTGAGCCAATTTTTTCAATTTTACAACTCAACAACAAGAATCTGTTAAGGTGAGTTCAATCAAATAGCAGTTATAAATAATTCATTTCCAAGAATGCACACTCAATCTCAACAAGAGAGAGGTTGTCATATGGCAAGAGGATCGTCAGTGCATTAAAACAAATTGCAACTGAAGGTAACTCTAACCAAGAATGTGTCCAAGATGGACGAACATATGGTCAAAGGATCTCAAAGCGTGCTGAAAGGTAACTCTAACCAATAATGTGTCCAAGATGGATGAACATATGGTCAAGGATCTCTACCACTACAAGTGTTAAAAGAAAACTCAACACCAAGTATGTGCTACCCAATCTAGTAAGGAAATGAGGCGACCATATGGCGAAGATATAAAGAAATGCAATGCAACTTTAGAATGTAAAGTAATCATTACACAACATGATAAGCAAGATTAGAGAAATGCTGACAGTACTACTATTTAGCTTACAATATGAAGAGAAATCGCCTGCCAAGAGCATAGAATTAGAACAATTTAGCATGCATCAAATAAGAGGATTCTCCTTGCTTAACAAGAATTCCAAGACCAATTACTTCACTCAAATACCAAATTGAAGATTTTGATTTAGACAGATCTACACTTTAAAATGTAAACCAACAACCTAACACCACACTAAAATGATCATATCTCTCTCACAACTCATCCAATTGATTTGAAACGAAATGCAATATACGCTAATGATGAAGGTGACCAAGATAGAGCACTGGAAACTAATCAAAAGACCCCATATTAATTAGGCATGAATTTCAAGGCAATGTCAAATGGTACGGCCCTCAAGGAAGGGCGATTTACCTTTAAAAATTCAAGACTTCACTAAAAAATATGCAACTTAGGGAAAAGGGTCGCCCCTCACAGAAAGAGAGATTAATGCAACACCCAAAATGATTCTTTTTGTATTTTTTGACTTATGAATAAAAACAACAATCTACTGTAAAGAATATGCAATTCCAAAATCTCACTAATATGCATAAAACTGAAGTACAAATCCACACAATGACTACAATGCAGAAATCCCACTACAAATCACTCAAACTACACTACCTCATCACTAGTCGCTATCTCTCAAGTGAGAAGCAATGCCAAGATAGGACGCTTACATTCCTCGAAGCAATCCCAAAGCCAATCCAGCAACATAACATTCCTGTAGACAAAAAATACCCAAGTGAAGACCCAAGATGTCCTTTTATAATTTGTGAAGACCCTTCCAGAAGCTTCAAGAAACCCTAATTCTTTTCCCTCCAAGAAAAGGCGTCACTTTCTTCAAGGCTTCAATTTTGACTTTAATGAAATTTATCTCTTCAATATAGGCATCCAACTTAAGGCTTTAATTTGACCTTAATAAATATAAAATTACCTCAATGAGGCACCACCCCTTAAACACCACCTTTTAATACAACATTAAGTTAACAGATTAGGCCAAGGGGGTAATATAACATTAAAATATAATGTTTATTTAAATGAAATGAACTTATCTCTCTGAAAATGCATCTCAAGGCCAAAATTGAACAAACCAATTGAGTCGACTGAAGAGGAAAGCCAACTGTGCTGAGATGATAGGACCACTACCAGAAATAGAATTTACTAAAAATAGTAAATTACTGAAGGTGCTCGGAATGCCAAGAAAAACACACAACTGCGAAGCTCTTTAAAAACCCAGAAAGAATTTGTCATTCAATCATCAATTCATGAGAAAAAGCAACCTCCAAAACATGAAACCCTAATTTCACCTTCCCAGTAGCCTACGGGTCTCTAGAATAGGCCAACGGTCAACTGGAAAGATCATGCTTGAGAAGGGGACATTACAAACTTTCTCTTGTTCAACCTGAACAATGCTTGCATGCAGCTTAATCCCCTGAATACTCAAATCAAAATTTTCCTTTTAAACGAGGAAGGTAAATTCCCAAATAATGAGACAGCCTCTTCCAGCACGCTTTCTATCAATGTGACAACCTATAGCTCTTTCCTACACCAAAAAGGAAGCTTCTCATAATCCTCATTATTTCTCAAAGAAATACACTCCAAATCAGCCTTGTTTTCCTCAACCTCATGTTGTTGACTTATGACCAGATCTGTTCTTTCCTCACCATGCTCAATAAAATATGGAAGGTCATCAAAAAAAGTATGAAATCATAACTCACCTCACCCTTTTCTGCCTCTTCAGGTTGTTGTTCTAATTCTTAAACCTACAACTCGTCAACTAATTGCTTATGACTTTCAAGCTCTTCATCATCACTGAACTAGCTGCATACTTCAAAGTAATTATCGTTGATATTTTGTTGTTCCAATGAACCGCCCCTCTTCGCACATGCAACATTCAAGTGATCGAATGATAAATGATTTTCTGAAATCTCATCCTCCTTTAACAAAACAAGGAAGCTCTTTATTAATGTATTCATCATGAGAAGTCCCTTCTTGTTCGATCTTTTCCTACTCTAACCGATATTTCTCCATAATTATATGCAATAAATTTACATTTCTAGCTTCTTCTATGGTGAATGACAAGTCATTTTCCAAGACAAGAGATCTATCCTCATATAGGAAATTACTTGCAGGACAATCAAATTTATCTGGTTGGGAAACGTGGGAAATTTCTAGAATTTCTAGCTAGAAAAGGGGCTGCTTCCTAATGGACTGGTCTCGAATGCTAACAGGTTCCATGGAAAAATTAGAAATTCAAAAAATTGGGATTTTTATTTTCTGAGGATTCTATTTGCATTCAAAACCAATCTCTTGATGAGGTAAAGGCTTTACAATTGGATGGTTTTGAAGCATAACAAGTTCTTGCAAAGGTAAAAAATCTCTAAAGCTAGGAATCTCAATCTTAGGAGTATTAGGATTCTCATCTTTCATAAAACTTGCAATTTTAAACTCACTAACCTCTTCTTGAATAGGATGCACTGGAATGGCAAGAGTTTTTTGGGCTTCATGCCTTTGAAACTGAGCAAGCAGAAGCTTTGTTTGTGTAGCTGCCTCCCTCTCCAAATCCTCCTCAAACAGTAATCTTCAGGCCTCCAACTCCTGCTCATGAAGATGGGATTGAAAAGCCAGCTCCTCCTGGTGCTGATTATACTCATGCTGCTTCTTGATCTCCTCGAGCTAACTCATGTAATCAAGCAACATTCTCTTTATGCTTGCAATCTCCCCCTTCTAATCTATTTCATTCATATGCCTTTCATAGTTCAACCTTATATCTTTGAAGCTCAAGTCTTGAATCTCTCGGGACTAATTTTGGACATATGAAGGCTGAGGTGAAAAATGTGCAGGGGTGGGTGGGTGGCAACTATATTGGGCATGTTAATTTTGAGAAGTCGTGAGATTGAAACCAATAGTATGAGTATACTGGCATAGCTAATATGGAGATGAACAAATGGGGCTGTCATGATATGGCCAATGATATGATATATGGCCATGAAATATTGACATATTTATTCATTCATAAGTTGGAAAACAAAGAAAAGTTAAGCTTTTTAAACAAACCAGCACTTGATCTGCATGCAAAAACTAAGAACGGAGTCGCCAGGTATATGTAAAACCCTCCAAAAGGCTGAATAAAATCACTTCATACACCAAATAGCAACTTTAAAACATTAAAAACTTCTCTAAAATAGATTTTTAGAGTCCTACCGGGCATGCCAAAAACTTTTTCCAATAGATTTACACCCTACTAAATGCAGTATTCAGCAACCTACTAAAACATGGAAACCTCCTTCAAATGTGGGTGATCAGAGCGAAAGGGGAATCTTTAGAGTGAGCTGGTTCTCTGAATGATTGATCTTATTCTAAATTATTTCTGAGGAAAGGGATAAAAATTGTCTAAAAAAATAAAACCTATGACTACTGATGTTTAACTTATTACTTCTGAAAAAAAATAGTTCTTGCCACTCACAACAATTCCTTTATTACACTAGTTCCTACAATCTCACCAATCCATGATTTCATCAATAATTCATATGAAGATTTAGAGACATTGAACACATCATATAACCTGAAAACATGAAATCTTGTGCATAAAACTTATAAAAGTAGGACATTAAAAGGCTTCAAATCTGAAAACACAAAGCATCAAATAGTTGTTACAAGTCTTGAGACAAGCAAATGGAAAGAACTCTGTTGTATTATTGAAACTAAAAGAGTGTCAATCTGCCAAAACTGAGTACACAGGGTTGACAAGCTCAAAAATGTATAAGAGAAAGAACTGTAAAGTTGAACTCTCTAGGAGAGGAAAAGACTAAGTCTTTTTTGAAAGGCATCACTCTCAAGAAACCCTAATCCGAGCTCAAAAAAAAGCTTCAAATTGTCTCAAAAACTGCATAAAAGCAGAAAAAAGAATACTACTTTTATGATCACACCGTCAAGCCTCTAAGAATAGGCTGAATCTACTTTAAAAGCTCAAAAAACACCTTATCTCTCCAAGATAACACTCAAATCCAACCAAGAGAAGAAGTTAATAAAAATATGCTAAAAAATAGCAAGAAATCATAAAACAATTTATAGAAGATTGCTTTACGATTCTACTTTACAAAGTTGCAGATTTTACAATTTATCTTATTTTTTGCAATTAACGATTAAAAATATTTTGTAAAAAAGAAAACCTTCTTATTTCTCCATTACAGTGCTTTGATTTTCTCAAAAAATCACAAAATATTAATACATATCATCTCTCATTAATCTTCAATTGATTTCTCTAAAATCAATTAAAAAACAAGGAACCCTAAATGGATAATTGATTTCCTATGAGAAAACAAACCCTAGAAAATAATCAATCCTAGATCATAAAGCATTCCCTATGAACTGCCATGATGGTTGAATTTATAGCTCGATGCCTTGGGAATCTTCACTACTCCTCTGGCAGTTGAAACTCCATCTAGGTAAGCTTGCTTTGTTTGTAATTATAGCTCTTTTCCTTTATTGAAAGAACAAAAAGAACACATAAGGCCGCGACCTGTTCATATTCTCTGAATTTATCTACTCCTGTGCTTTTCTCTTCTTTGGCCGTCATGAGCTCGAACTCGGCCTCTGTCAGGAGACTCCATGAGAGGGTTCACTTTTGGGTTTTTGCTTATGCTTCGTGTGCACTAGGTAAGTTATGTGTCCATAGCCTCTAGGGCTCCATATTTTGTTCACACTTGGCTTATAGTTGTGGAAAACACAACTTCTAATGCCTCTATTTTGTATTTTATGTGTTTATATTTACCATTAAAGCTCGGCTGTCATCTTGAGAGCTCTAGCTCTTGCTTTATGGACGCTTTATGGAGCTCTTGGCCACGACTATACACACTCTCCACAGCATTGGATGGTAAGCCATCTTTGCTAGATATTTCGTTCCTTAGAGACTTAAAGAATCTCTCTTTTACGTATGAGTTTCTGGCCATTTTCAGGCTGCACCAAATGTGTATCATAGATAGCATTAACTTAAAGGTTTTGGGCTCGACCCAAAACAAGAAATTGATTTTTATGCATATTTGAGGACATACCCACATATAGGTATTGCGAAAAATTGAATAAAACTATGTTCTCTTCATTTTGAAACTCGATTCACTATAGGGAATTCATATTTTTATGTCTTCCTGCTGTCTCCTACAAAACCTCACATGGGTTATCACTGTAATTGCATTTTCTATATTTTGAAGCTTAACCCAAATGTGGGTATCATATATTCATTTTTCATTCAGTTTATAAGCTTGGACCATTAGAACTGATGGTCTATTTTTAGACTTCTAGAACAAAAGAATGACATGGGTATTTGTATATCTTGCAAAAAATGCATGTATATCTTGAAGAAAATGCATCTATTCTGATTTCTCTGGCAGAGATCCACCACCCATTCTTTGCATTTATTATTGTCATTTACTTAACAAGCCCTCTCATGGGTATCACTGGAAATGTAAAACTTCATGGTTTATGTATTCTGAACATGGATGATTGGAAATGGTGACAAAATATGTGTATTTATCTATATTCAATTTATGGGCTCGACCCAAATGACCAGTGGTCTCTACTTTTCATTGGCATTTCTATGTCTTTTGATTTCCTCCGTATAAATGATTGACACTTAGAAGAGACAAAAAAAATAGCATTGTCTAAAAATTCCCATATGACAAAAAACCTAACCTACTATTCTAAATATACACACTCATATGGGTAAATTGAAAAAGCTAAAAAGTCCGATTCACATTTTATTCTACCTTTTTTAGCTTTCTGCATGGAAATATTGTATAAATTTCATCCTCAACAAAACTTCTCTTGGATATTTAATGAAAACTGATACTCTACTTTGAAATTATGTCTTCAGCATGATTATGTGTTTATCTCTTCCTAAAAAATAAATGAACCACAGACCTATAAAATTCTGGAAATGTATCCCTTGTTTCAACTACAGCCATATGATTTCATGTTGTTTCCTTTTCCACATGGAATTTACTTACTTATTCCATGCACAATCTTCTCATCTTGAGAATAACCCTTATGTGTGTAAATTCTTATCAAAACTGTGTACACACCACTGTTCCTTTGGATTCCTTATCTCTAACACACAACAACCTTTGCCTTTTGCTCTTGAACTTAGTAGAGATTTTAGATTGAAACATTGCAACACCATGGACTACACTATAACTGACCTCTTCCATACATGATTAATACCTCTGAGACACTTTTGCAATGCTTATTCTTTCCTCATTATTTTGGAATGATAATTTTAATTGCATACCTTAATGATGCACTGCATTGCCAGTCAAGTTGGAACTGATAGTTCATTTATCACTTGAGTGCATGGTCTACTATTTCACATTATTGAGCCTCAACCTGGCACTCTCCATGCATCATTTTTTTCTCCTCAACAAACTATTCTTTAAATCTGCTCTCCTTCACCATGAAAATTAAAACAAAACTCTTTATTAAGGCATAATGTATCCCTGTTCACTATCATTGACTTTGAAAAGAATACTGATGAATTCGAGCTTGCATGACATATCTAATAATGATGAATGAAATAACATAAAACATGAACTTATAGAACAATATCTAATGTAAATGTACTCAGCTGAATTAATTGAGTGAACTAAACTCACTATTCATCTATAGCCTTTAGAAAACATTAACCTGATTGTTATGAATGCATAGTTGGTTTAGTAGCTCGATAGATAACTATGCTTTACTCTTTCAGTTGTATATTACTTTTTTGATGAATATGTGATGTAATCTTTAAATCAGCCCATTTGATGAATAGGGCAGCATGTCGAGCTCCACCCTTGTGGGAGCCCGTTTTTCTCCACATGCTTGGTTTTCGAATAATGATCATCTTTGTGATTTTTCCTATACCTGCACAAAGAAACAAACAATGTTAGCATAAAAATAGAAAATGATGATCATGATATTTCTCCTTCAGCTCATTTCCTCTGCACTTCTTTGATTGTTTCAATGCATGATTAATAGTAGGTTGTACTATCATGGGTACCTCATATAGGTTTATTCATAATCAGAGCCAATGACACCCCATCTTTTCTCTTGCAGGTTGACGGAGCTCAAGAAGACAAAGGTGCACCATTCAGCGTCAACTGTCGATAATCAGGCAATGATGATTATGTCGTCACTTATATGTTTTATTTTCTGCATCTTTAGTAGTGTAATGTGCTATTAGTGATATATTGCAACAATCACATCCATGGCTTGTGTGGATCTTTGATTTCAATTCTTTGCTTTCATTTGAAAGGAAAATGCATTCCAATGCAAATCTTTGTAATATCATTCTGATTCTTGAAATCAAATGAATCCCTGTAAAATATGAGTCTTTTCATGAAATAAATGAAAGCATTTAAAATGCTCTGTAGTTTATATGCTCAATTATGTACTTCACTTAATTTTGGAACATGTGGATGGCACTCTAAAATTCTGATTTTCCTTTTAAATGCTCAACTGTCACTTGATGAACAATAATAAAAGATGCAAACAACACTTAAACATAAACTGCAATTTCACCTTAAGATGTAATAAGTTTCAGCCAGCTCTGTCAATTGAGCTAAGACAAAAATTGGTAACAATTTTCTTTATGTTGAAGGGTTGAAACATAACCTTCTAAGTATTAGCCAAGTGTGTGACAATTACTACAAGGTTACATTTATCTTTGAAGGATGCAAGATAAGAAAGAATGGTAAGAAAATTTCACAAGGACTAAGGATTGATAGAAATCTATACAACCTTTGTGAACTAAAAGGTCAAAATTTTCTAATAAGTCAAGTAGATGAGTGTTGGTTGTGGCATAGAAGACTGGAACATGTCAATTTTGACAATCTGGTCAAAATAAGCTCAAAAGGCTAGTAAGAAACTTGAAAAAAATAAACAAGTCTACAAACACTACCTGTAAAGGATGCCAACAAGGAAATAAAACAAGGCTTAAGTTTCCAACAAAGGATTATTCAAGTTCCACAAAACCCTTACAAATACATATTGATCTGTGTGGTCCTATAATGAAAAGAGGGTTGCAAGGTGAGAGATATTTCATGCTTCTCATTGATGGTTATACTAGAATGGCATTGATAACCTTTCTAAAGGAGAAGGTTGAAGCATTTGAGAAGTTTAAGATATTCAAGAATCTTGTTAAGAAGGAAAATGGTAGGAGAATCAAATGCTTAAGATTAGATAGAGGAGGAGAGTTCACATCAAGTGAATTCAGTAGGTATAGTGAAGACCATAAAATCAAGAGGTGATATTCTACACCAATAACTCCACAAAAAAATGGAGTTGTAGAAAGAAGAAATATAATAGGTAAAGATATGGCAAGAGCAATATTGAGTGAGGCCAAGTTGACATATACTTTCTGGAAAGAAGCAGTTCACATTGTAGTATACTTTCAGAACATAACTCTTATAAGAGAAAAGAGTGGCAATACTCCATATGAACTATGGTATGGTAGAGCTAGATCTATCAAGCATTTCAAAGTATTTCCTAGCAAATGCTACATAAAAAGAGAAGATGAAAATTTTGGAAGTTTTTATCTCAGGTGTGATGAAGGCATATTTTCTCCATACTCTACCCAAAAAAAGGACTAGAAATGTTACAAGAGGTTGCACAAGATGGTGGAAAGCATCAATGTCAAGATTGATGAGGACTTAAACTAGCTAAAGCCCAGTAAGAACAACTTTGAGATTGAGTCAAAAGATGAAGATGTTGTTAATGAAGAAAGTGAGGAAGAATGATGTGAACTAGAGAATGAGTAAGAACCTACAAAATATGTGTAGAAGGATCAACCAACAAATCAAATAATTGTTGACAAAAATGATGGAGTGTTTACTAAGAGAATACTTTCAAAGAATAAAGAACAAGTTAATTTTTCCCTCTTGTTACAGTTTGATCTAAAAATATTCTTGCATAAAAAGTGATAAAGGTAATGGATGGAGAGTTAAAATAGATTCAGAAGAAAAAATCATGGGAGTTGGTTCCTAGACCCCTAATAAAAAGTGTCATTGGTGCAAAATGGTTGTTTAGAAAGAAGTCGAATGAAGATGGAGTTGTAGTCAGAAATAAGGAAAGATTAGTGTGCAAGTGGTATGCACAAGTTGAAGGTATTGACTTTCAAGAAAAAATTGCACCTGTAGCAAGATTAGATGAAATCAAAATGTTTCTTGCATTTTGAATGTATAAGGGATTTAAAGTACATCAAATGTATCTTAAATTTGCATTCCTTAATAGAAACCTAGAAGAGGAAGTCTACAAAGAACAACCAAAAAAATTTCAGCTGTCAGAGGATGATGATTATGTTTGTAGGTTAAGGAAAGCATTGTATGATCTTAAACAAGCACCAAGAGTATGGTATTCTAGGTTAGACCAGTACCTGCAACAACAAGGAGTCAATAAAGGATGCATTGATAGTAATTTGTATTTCAAATTAGAAGGTGAGCACATGATTATTATTCTTTCATATGTAGATTACACCATTTTGGTGGTAGCAATGATGGAATGTGTAAGATATTTGGTACACATATGCAAGATGAATTGGATATGCCAATATTATGGGATTTGTTATTTTTCCTTGGATTACAAATTGTACAAACTAACAATGGGATATTTATATCTCAAACCAAGTATGCTAAGTAAATGCTTAAGAAATTTGGCATTGAAGATAGTAGACCAGTGAGTACCCCCATGATAACTAGTTGTAAGTTAAGTAAATTAGATGAATCACCAAATGCAGATCAAAAAATGTATAGTTGAATGATTGGAAGCTTGCTATACTTAACTGAATCAAGCCTAAATATTATGCAAGCAGTGTGTTTAATTGCAAGGTTTCAAGCTACACCAAAGGAGTCTCATGTCAATTTAGTAAAAAAAATATTTAGATATATCAAAAGTACTATTGACTATGGGTTGTGGTATCCCAAGATCAAGGATTTTTCTTTAACAACATATACAGATGTTGATTGGGAAAGAAGTATATATGATAGGAAAAGAACCAATGGAGGAACATTCTTCTTGGGAAATAAATTGGTTTCCTAGATGAGCAAGAAGAAAGAATCAGTCACTCTATGCACTACAGAAGTAGAGTATACCAAAAAAAACTCACATGGGTTAGGAAATAAATCCCTTGGTCAAATAAATACAAATGAAAATACCCAAAAAGACCCTCATGGAAGCCACAATGAAGAAAATATGTAGGAACCACAGTCATGTCTGTGACCATCATAAAGAAAAAAATACACAAAAGTTCCTTTATTTCTTCCACAAAAGCAATGGAGGACACTAAAAATGTGAAGAAATACAATCATGGTCATGACCATCATTACAAAATACATAGAAGTTCCCTTATTTTCTTCTATAGGAAGAATATTTTTCAGAAGAGTAGAGATGGATTCAATGAATAATGGTTTACCTTGGCTTGTTGAAGGAAAGAAATGAACATAAACCTATGGGGGTTTCCCATTTTCTTCTTCCAAATGACTCAAGTAAATATTTTCCATGGTGTCCAGAGACACAAAGATTCTCCATTATTGGCCTCAATACAAAAAAATGTCAAAAGGAGTTACAAAGTAGAAAAAATGCATCAAAAAATGAATATGGTTGGGGACAAAACTCGAACTTTTCTCACAAACTAAAAGAAATACAAGCCTTTTTTCATTTTTGATGAGAGAATACTCACCTTTGAGTATTCAGTAGAGGCCCAAGCAGAAAAATCAAGCAAAAAATGCTAGACAACAACTTCAAACCCTATCCATTGGTGGTGCAAGCAGGTTTTCTCTAGAAGTGAACAAGTGAAGAATGATAAATAATTTAGGGTTCGAGTGATTTTGACTTGTAGCCCTAATTCAAATGATGGGTGATTTTTAACTTATGTTTTAACATAAAATTATTTCAAATTATCTCCATGGTGTTGACTTGATATTCAATCGACCTAGTAATCAAAGGAGGTTCATGATTTAGATATTCGAAGCTTGGGAGTTAAGGGATTTTATAATTATTTTACAAAAAGATTCTAAAAATCCCTTTTTGCATGCATATTATATTTTAAATAATTACTAAGTACAAGTTTAATATTTCCTTAATATTTGTCTTATAAATTCACTATGATGAAGAGATAGCATGCTTGTAATGAGAGTGAACTGAAGATCAAATTATGCAAATCATGAAGGTGGAGAGTTGAGTCTCTTTTCAGTTAACTAATCATGCAGATATGGAGCAAATGGTGGAGATTTTTGAGACATAACTCTTTTTTGTATCATTTTTTAGGGTCTTTCGATCATGCACATTGAGGAGAGGAGTTTGCAACATTTTGAGTTCAGTTTGCTTCAGTTGTGGGCTCTCCTTTCAAGGATTTTCTTTTCTTGTGAGAAGATATTTTGGTGATATTTTTCACTTTTAGTTGGTTTTCAATTCTACGTCTTGGTGCCTGGAAGTTTCCATCTCTTGTATATATTGGAAAAGACTTGTCTTTTTCCTTAGTTTTGGCTTCTTTTCCTCTTCTTTCTACTAAGAGAAGTTGGTCTTGTAGCTCAAATTGATCCACTTGTAGTAGAAATTCATTCATTTTCAATGAAGAAAGAAATATTTTTCCTTCATAATACTTCCACTGTTATATTGTATGACTGATCTGATGATATTTCTTGGAATCATTCTTAGAATCCTTTTATTTTTTCTCATTCTAATATTATGAATGTAGGGAAATGCATCGTTAATGTAGGTCATGGATTGAGTAAGTTGATTTTAGTAGTTTGAAGTTGTGAAAATACTTTTTTTTCCTTCATACATATTCTAAATTTAGTCCCTTTCCAATTAAATAATTATGTGTTACATGCTTAGTTGAGTTGTGAAAATATTTAATCTTATTTTCTGAATACATAGTGAGTTGGAATAAGCAACTAGATCTAGAACATTTGGTGCATCACCAACTAGGATAGGTTTCAATTATAGGTTTATTTCTATCATTTTTCCTATCAAAGAAGTAATTTGTAGGAGGTATCACAAGGAACCATCCCTTTATCTATAGATTCATCTTTTCTATGAGCATACCCACAGGATTGAAGGTGTTTCCATGTTTCATAGGATTGCTCAGCTTCAGGCTTAGCATCTAGGGTGCAATCCTCATGACAACACATATATCACTTGATTTTGAATATCTTAAAATATTTAATAAATGGTGCTCTACCATACCATAGGTCATAGGGTGTGTTATCAATGTGTGCTCTTTTGTGGGATCTCTTTAGAATGTAAACCACAATATGAACTACTTCTCTCCAAAACATATCTACTAGCTTGTCCTTATTCAACATTGTTCTAGCAACATCCTTCACCACTCTATTATTTCTTTCTAGAACTCCATTTTTCTATGGAGTTCTTGGCACAAAGTATTTTATTTTGATCCCATGTGCCTCACAATATTCAAAAAATTCACTTGACAAGAATTCTCCTCCTCTACCTAATGTTAAGAATTCTCAAATGCTCGTGACTTGTCTTTCAGAAAGGTTACCCATATCATTATTGTGTACTAATCTATTAGAAATATAAAGTATCTTTCTCCTTCCATTCCTCTTGTCCTTAATTGTAGGTCCACATAAATCAATATGGACCAATTGTAAAGGAATAGATGTTGACTACTGCTTAGTTGAAAAATTGACCTTTGTTTGTTTTCCCTGCTGGAATTCTTTGCATATGATATTTGTAGGCCTAGTTATTTTAGGCATGTGTCTTACTAGACCTTTTGAACTTACTTTCAAAAAATTATCAAAGTTTATATGGCCCAATCTATTGTGCCGTAGAAAACTCTCATCAACTTTTCCTATCAGACGATTCTAACATTTTACTTCACAAAGATTGTGAAGATTGCTACTTGTTCTCAATCCTTGTGCAATTGTCTTTCTGTTCCTTCTAATTTTGCATCCTTCTAGGTCAAATATGACCTTGTAGCTATTATCACACATATGACTCAAATTTAGGAGGTTGTGGTTTAGTCCTTCAACATACAAGACATCTTTCATGGGATTTTTACCATCTAGACTCAATATGCCTTGTCCACATATCTTAATTGGTTTATTGTTACCCAAAATCATAGATCCTCCATTGCATTTCTTGAGTTTGATAGACTCTATTTTGTCTCCAGTCATATGCATGGAGAAACTACTATCTATCACCCTCAATTTTTTTTCTCTACCATGTTGTCTCATTTGTGCAATCATTGACTATGTGGAACTTTTCTCTTTCTCCTTCCACACCCTGTTAGATTTCTTCTTAAATTTCTCATCCTCTTTCTTAGGAACCTTATTTTCATTTTTTAGGTTGGAAGGTTTTATTTTATTCTTCTCTGAATGAACATTTGATCTTATAAATTTTTCTCTACAGTTTCTAGTTATGTGACCAGAATTGTTGCAATTGTAATATATTATATTCAGATCTATCAAAGAAGAAAAAGTATTTTTTCTTACAAATTTTGTACTCCTTTTAGGGGCTACTCTACACTCCCTAGCCTTCTGACCAAATTGATTACAAGGATAACAATAACAATAGAAGTATGATGAATACCTAATAATAGTATTTGCTTGAGTTGGATGAGGTGGTCTTATTTTTCTTTGCCTCCATGGATCATGCACTCCTGTAAATCCATCAAAATTCATTCTTGTTATGTTCTACTTCTTCTATTGTTGATCAGATATTGATCGGTTGTTCTTTTTTTCAGTAGTAAGATTCTTTTCTTCCTTAGTTTTCTCATATTCAATAGGTTTCTCTTTGAGTTCACTCCCTTTGCAATCACTTTCATTGACAGATTTGGACTTTCCTTTTTCCCTAAATATTTCCTATAATTTTGCAAACATGTCTACAAATATGCGCTTACCTTTCTCAATCCCTAGAAAATGTTTTTCTTTGTTGTAGGGCTTCTTTGTGCTTGATTTCTCATCCAAAATTTCTATGCCACCTTTTTGCTTCAATCCTTTTTCAACATGGTTCTTAGATTTCTCCAAATTCTTTCTCAAGGAAACTAATATTTTCTCAATCTCCATGCATTGTCCATTTTAGATTTTAATTTGTAGTTAATCACTTCTTCCATTCTTTTGGATTCATCCACATAAAGTTTTAGACTTACTACCTTTTGATTAGATTCCTCAAGATATTTGAGTAGCTTGTCTAACTATTTTTGTGCAAGCTTCTTTTGGAATTTTTTTTCTTTTGTCAATTTTTGAATCTCATCTCTAAGACTATCTATCTCATCTAGAGCACATATGAGTTCTCCTTCTAGATTAAACTCTCTTTATTCACCTTCTTTGCTAATATTTTCAACCTTTCCACCATTCTCTTCCTCAGACACTATTTCCATGAAAATGAATTCATCTTATTTTACAATAAAGGCATAATCTTTCTCATCATCTAAGCTATTACAATCATCTAAAGCATTATTGTCCTCTTGGATGTATAGAATTTTATTCTTCTTCTAAAAAATCCTTCTCTTAGGGTAGTAGTGTTTCTTCATTTCATCATCCACTTCTTGCTAAGAGTTTCCTTTCTTGTTGTATGGATAATTAGCAGAAAAATAACCCACCTTTCCACATTCAAAGAATTTAAAGGGAAACTTACCTTTGTACTTACCAAATCCTTTTATAAGTCTCTAGATTAGAATTTCCTCTTCTTCATCAGAATCTCCATGTCCAGATGTGGTTGTTTCATCTTTGTATTTATTAGGTGCTTCATCCTTAACCTTGTTGGCAACTTTGAATGCAAATTATTTCTTGGATGGTTCTCCTTCCCTCATTCTCATCTCATATGCAATGTATATCCCATGCAACTCACCAAGAGTGAATTTTCCTATTTCTCTTCCTTCTTCAATTATAGAGATTTGGAATCATATGTATTTTTCATTGACCTTAGAAATTTCTATACAACAACATTTTCTTTCTCTTCTTATTTGTACCCTATAATAGAATTTACTATATCCTCAACTATTAGAAGATAATCTTCAAATTTTCCCTCTTCAGTCATCTTTAGGCCTTCAAATCTAGCTCTCAACACTTGAAGCTTTTCTATCTTTACCTTTTCATCTCCTTCATAGATATTTTTCAATTTATCCTAGATATCATGTGTGATCTTACAATGCATAATTTTTCCACTCATAGATCTAGAGAAACTATGGATAATGGAATGCCATGATCTTTCATTGTTATCATAGTCCTTATTCCCAATAGTATCGGTGGGAGGAATAGGAGGAGGAACATAGTTGATCTTGACAAACATACAAAAATCAAATACTAGAGATCTCAAATATACCTCCATTTCATGGAACCAAAAAGCATAATCTATTTAATTGAATAGAGGTATTTTTTGGTGGTTGAAACTTCCTGATAGTCCATAGTGTTCACACTACCAGGATCTAGCCGAGCTGATTATTCTTCACTATGGAACATGGTTCTTTGATACCAATTGTTGGAACACAACAGTTTATTGAGAGGAGGCGTGAATTAGTAGATCATAAAATTTTACCCCTTATACACTTTGTGTAGATTAAGAATTAACATGCAAGTAGATGAAAATGCACACACATAAGCATCACATAACATAAGATTTACTTAGAGAACCCAAGATAGGAAAAACCATAGTCAGAAATGCTTCTAGGAGCTATTGTCCTAATCCAACCTCATAATCCAATATTCAGTTACAATGATTTAAGGGAAACAACCCTAAGGAGACACCAATCCCCTAGTTTTCATAGTAACCTCTCAAAGGTAGAACCAACTCCCTAATTTGAGTACCTGCCCAAATTTTAGATGGCACCAACCAATCAAATTTATAATAAGATTTACTGTAATTGTTTGATAGAACACAACTTCAAGTGTCGTAACTTATCTTGAAACTACACACACTTGGCTATAGTTTTTGTAACTTCAATTCATGCTACTTCCTTCATTCTACTCTTGTAGGTGAACCTTGATTTAGACTATCAATGCTTGTTTGGGTTCATCTTTGTGCTACTGCTACTCCTACACTCTTCCCTTTTACATTTAGTGCATACTCTATCCCTCTCAAAAGACCTCCAGATACATTGTACCATCTCGTTGCATGTTCTCTAGGAGTACATTCTTTGTCCACCTTTAGTAATTAAGCAATTTCTTTGCTATCCTTCTTGCTTCTTTTATCTAGGATTTTCTCTATCCATGTCAAAAGATACTTATCAATCAGATGCAACAGACCTTCACTTATTTTCCTTATAGCATCATACTCTTTCACAAATTGTTTCCTTCTACTTCCTCCTCTTATCCATCACGAAATTTTAGCATTGGCCTTGAGATTTATATACCATACCTTTCCTCTACTACGATTCAATATTTATCTTATTTTTCCAATTATCATAACATCAAACCACACATCCACTTATAAAAAAATAGGAAGACTCACTGCCCAAGGAGGATCACTCATTTTAGAATTAGAAAAGCTATTAAAAAGTATGCCTCACTACAAAATATTTAACTACTTACAATTCATCTACTATATGTTGAAGATACAACTCCTAATTTAGCTCAAACTACTAATTTTACACACTTCATTCTTCAACACTTTATTTGATTTATGTTGCACGATAAATTTGATTTGTTTTTCAACAAGCCTAATGGACATAAAAATATAATTTATTGCAAAGGAAAGAATATAATGTTACAAAACAACTTGAGATATGATATTTAGACATAAAGAGGAACTTGTGTTGAAAATTTGAACTCACAAAACCTAGTTATGCAATCTAAATGAGAGATGAAAATGATGTAATTACGCAACAGGGAGTTAGGATGTATGTACCTGGGAAGTTTGCAAATGTTGCGAGGATTCTGGAAATGGAAAGAAGTTGTCAAAAAGTGCTATGGAGGAAAAGGACACCCTTAATATTGTCTTAGTCCCACTGCTATTTTTTGGGGTAGATGTAGAATCTTTAGATTTCAAATCAAGATCTAAAGGAATTTCTAAAAAATATTTTTAGGAGGACTAAAACACCCTAGGTGGCGACCTAGTCCCTTAAGGAATTTTTGAACTTTCTGAATGTGGTCTTGAGGGTTGATGTATGCACTTCTTTTCTAATCTTAGGTTCTAAAACTTTTAGATTCAGCTTGTACGTGAGTTTCCATGAAGATGACAACTTTTTAATGCAACTTTGCAACTTGACAACTTTTCACTCCAAATGATCTTCAGGTATTCAACCTAAATCTATAATCACAAATATGCAAGAAGGGAAAAAATTGTTATTTATTAGTGAATGGGGGTTTTTCCTTGGTCAAACCCCTTGTTGGTAGTTAAACCTTGAAATGAAATAGAATATTGAATGAAAATGATGAATGAACAACATGAAATGCTACAACTCACCAAACCCTTGTTGTATAGTCTACAAAATTTTGTGAAATGGCTACAATAGATATGAATCTTGAAATGCTTGAGTGCTTGATCTATATGAACTTCAAATGCTTACTTGAATCAAGACCTTACATAACAAATTTTAGCACAATAACAGACATGATGAAAGAAGATCTTTGATATGATTCTTCAATATTGATGATGGATCCAAATGCTTGATAAAATTTTCTTGAATGCTCTTGTGAACTCAATTTACTATGATGAATACTCTCACAAAATAATTGGATCAAAATGAATGAGGGAACCATGTATTTATACTTACCTCTGCTTAATATCCTGGAATTACATCACATCAAGATGACATATGAATTCATTAAATAAATGAGGCTAAATCCTGCAAGAATTTGAAATTAAATCTCAAAAAATCCTTAAGGGGGACTAAGATGCCCTAGGTGGCATCATAGTCCTAAGTCATTGAACTTGGGGCATAGACACCAAAAAGGGACCCAATTAAGATGCCTCAAAATCAAGGTACCGAAACCTTTAGGAGACAAAGCTACCCTAGGTGGCATTTTAGTCCTAACCCAAAAATCAAGGACATAGATAAAATAATTTAATTATCATTTATGCATTTTAGAATGTCAGGATTAGCTAGAAAAAGGATATAATTCATAGGGCTTGTAGATGAAAAATAGGACCAATTAAGAAATAAATAGGGATAAATAAAGAAAGGCTCCACCAAATGAGTGTGAAAATGCAAGGGTATGCATTTTTCTACACTACATTTAGCCCCCACTTTAGTAAGAGGATGAAATTACTTCAAAATCATACTAAAGTATCCAACCACACAATTAAGAGGGGTTCAAATGTATGAATTCTTGTAAGATAGGATGAAAATAAACAAGAGGGTGGCCAAGCCCCCAAGATCAAGATCCTATGGAAAACCAACATAAGCACAAAGGAACACAATTGTAGATGAGATATGAAGCCATAACTAGATTGCAAACATACACAACCAAAGATAAAAGAAAGAAAAAATGGAAAAAGGAAAGGAAAACTGCAATGGATCAAGCTTTGACTGGTTGTCCAATGTGGTGGACTAGGTCTAGGCTATTTGTCCCAAAAGGTTTACAAGTGGAACATGTTGTCCACTATACAAAAAGAACACACGTTCACAAGGGCTAGTAAAGTTATTTGTTCACTAGGTGAGCCCCAAGGGACCATATCAAAGCCATACCTCCATGAATATGATATGGTATAGAAATGCATCCTCACAAGGGGCAATGAAGCTAGTTGTTCACTAGGTGAGCCTAAGGGGAACCATATCAAAGTCATACCTCCATGACTTTAATATGGTACAAAAATGCAACAAGAAAGAGGGTTGTTCAAAGGGATTTCACTTAGTTTAGACAAGGTCTTAATCTTAGGGATCATCATGCTTAGCATCTCCAAGAGAGGATAAATACAAGGTCTCATGGGGAACATCATACCCAATGCTTCCAAGAGAGGACAAGTGCTAAAGGTCTCATCTTGTTTCCAAGAGAGGAAAAGTGTAATGTCTCATCTTGGGGAACATTGTATCTAATGTTTCCAAGAGAGGAAAAGGAAATATCACTCTCCCAGAGGAATTCAAACCTGAAGATACCACCAAGATGAAAAGTGCATCGTATAAAAAAAGATATTCATATTAAGGAACATGAAAAATAAAAATGCAAATGAAATCATTCTAAGATAATACCAATGTATGCCCCCACTTTAAGAAATTGCTAACACCATGTTGTTAGCAATTAATTTAAAGTAGCAAAAATATAAAAAAAGGAAATAGGAAAAGAGGGTTTCCCCCAAAAACACATAAGGGATCTATGGATTCACAGTGAGTATCTATCTTTACTGTAATAATATTAGAGAGCTCAAAACTGTCATCATTTCCCAAATACACATAGAACTACAAGAATAACATAACGAGAGCAAATCAAAGAAAAACCTTTTGGGACAATATGGAAGAGATATAAGGTGTCTCAATTCCTTGCATCATCCTCGAAAGGAAAACACAAGAAAAAAATGAAAAGGAAAAGAGAAGATAATGAAAAATCTTTTTGGTCAACGTGGAAGAGACATAGGGTGTCTCGATGCCTTGCATCATCTATAAAAGGAAAAAACAAGACAAAAATGAAAAGGAAAAGAGAAGATAATGAAAAACCTTTTGGGTCAACATGGAAGAGACATGGGGTGTCTCCACACTTTGCATCATCCCCAAAAGGATAACACAAGACAAAAATGAAAAATATCAATAAAAAAAGAAAAAGTATACAACATATAGAAGAATGAAGGCACAAATAGATGAATACACATAGAGAGATAGAAATCAAATAGAACATCATGGGGGATCACATTACACACATGAAATCAAAAGAAAAAGGGAAAGAAAAAGGAATAGAAAAATAAAAAGGAAAAGAAAAGAGAAATGAGTAGTATAGAAAATGTGAGTCAACCATCTAGCAGGTCATTTGTATCCTATGCTTGTTTAGTATATGCAAAATTCATATTACTAGTGAGAGGGAAAACATCAAGTGTTATGCTAGAAGAAGATTCGTTGGGTTCAACACGTGGTGCATCACTCTATTTAGGAGGATCATCATGGTTATTATCGTTTAAGCTCATGGAAGAGGAAAATAAAAAATTCAACTCATTATGCACTTGCTCATCAATTTTAGTAGTTTCCTCCTCATCATCCTATAGTGTCAAAAAATGGGTCCTTTGAAATTTTCACACTTTTGGGTCCTCCTTGTGAATTTTGGCTTAATGTTGCCTTGATTTAGTGTTGTAATATAGATAGCACATTCACATTAGATCATGGGCCCTTGTGAACTAATGGAATTTAATGGTGCCTTGCAAAAGTGTTGTGAAGTGTTGTAACACACTTTCATGGTTTTCAAGGGTTTTATTAATTCACTAAGCATAATAAACATAATTTTAGAAATAATCAGCCTTAATCTAGTCATACTTGGAGTGGTGTAAAGTGTTGCAACAAACTTTCACATTCCTCTAGGATTTTCATTAATAATTGAGCTTTCTTAAGTTTTAATTGGCCCTATTTGGCATCCACAATGCTCATTTATTGCATCTTTTTGAAGATAATGTTGCCATGAATTAGTAATTGATCATAATTTAGGTATTTTTAGCTTCTGTGGCCTATATTTATCAATCTAGGACTCACTCTCCACCTTGGATGAATGACTCTCACATAGATTTATGGGTTCCAAATTTATTTTTACACCTTTATAAGAAATTTTTATTTTTGGTCCCATACATTATGTGTGATGGGAGTCATTCACCATCTTGGTCAAATGAGTCCTGTGTGACCAAAATTCAAATTTAATTCAAATTTTCAGCGGGATTTTGTTCTCCTAGATCTGATGTTGGCTTTTACTATTATAGCTTCAGGAATTTTTGGATAATTAAGTATAAATACAAGGTTTTTTCAGTCATTTTCACCTAAGAATTTTGTGAGAATATTCTTAATAGCATGTTGAGTTCACAAGAGCATTCAAGTGTATTCAAGAGCATTCAAGAGTATTCAAGGCCAAAAAATTTCATCAATTGTTGTAGCAATTCAAGATCCATCATCATGGCAAGGTTCTAATTGCATTATTTCATACTTCATTATCTTATTTCATAATTCATTTTAATTACCTAAAAGAGGTTTAACCAAGGAAAACCCCTATTCCCTAACAATCAACATGTTGTCTCATCTTTAATGTATTAGAGGCTCATAGATTGAAGAAAATTTTATTTGAAGCCTCCAAAAGTACCAAAATTACAAAGTTGCAAATGTTGTCAAAGTTGTGAAATATCTTATAAACTCTGATCTAGGCATAAATATCCATCCATTTTTTATAAAACTAGTGGAAAAGTTCTTATTCTATCCATCATTATAGGCTTTCAATTTTTTAGTTCAAGATTCTACTCCTAGGACACTTTGTGACAAAATGGGACTAATCCTCTAGTTGTGGTGAATGAGTCCCGTTGTATGATTTATTTAGAGATCTTTGCAAACTTGGATACCCATTTGATCAAAATTACAACCTATGCAAATACCCCAATTTGGGATTGATTCTCCTAGAGTGGTGAATAAGTCCCACTAGGCTTAAAAATCAACATTTTAAGGATTTCAGAGCTCAATTCCATCTCCACTAAGTTTCCAAGTGCACACTTTTCATTTTACAACTTCTTGATTTGTTTCATTTGTATTTTTGTCATTTACATCGAGTTTACATCAACTAGGGTTAGAGTTGAATCTTGCATTCCATTTCTTTTTCCAAGTTCTTACTTGGTGTTTAACCCCTCATTAGACATCATTCAATCCCTAGAATAGTCCCTTTTCCATATTTTAATCTCCTTTGCATTGAAATATCAAGGGTTTGATCTTGAGTGAAGAGCAAGAAGATTGTCTCTCTCCTTTTAGGTTCAAAACCCTAGAAGGGAAAGAAGGCACCCCAATTTTCTTCTTTAGGTTTTGGTGAATCTCCATTTAAAACACCTTCTTTTTTTATTTGGATACCATCATCATCCTAGGTTTATGTTGTATTGACATTGTATTAAGGTTTGCATTTGTTAATTGGCATTATAGGGTTTCAAAATTGTGCATTAGTGAAAGTTCATATAGGTTGCTTTTTTGCATCTCAAATCATTGAAAATCATCTAAAAATTTCATTTGCACCTAGGATACATATCATACAACATAAAAAGAATCAAAATCCATTGAAAATTACTAAATTTTTAAAAAATAATCCATACTAGTTCACTCATTGGCCGTCTTGGGAAAATCAATCCCAGAAAATATCTAGAATTTCCTTTTGCAACACTAAAAACATTTTTTTAATCTTCTAATTTCTGCCATTAGTTAGTGTTTCATTAGGTTGACTTTTGATTACATGCATTTCACTAAATCTAGCTTAAATTAGTCAATTTCATGCATTGTTTCATTTCAAATTTGCATTCACAACATTCCATTTTCATATCATTGCATAGTGTAAAAAAAAAGTCTTTCTTGAAAATTGAAAATAGAATTTCATTTTATGTCCTTTCATTGCATTTTAAGTTTGTGTAGATTACTTTTCAAAAATGTTAGTTTTGATCTTCTCCAAGTTTGCAAAGAAAAGTTAGTCAATAATCATCTTAGTCATTCATTCAATGCATTCCCTAGTTATGAGAGGACCTCTTAGTGAAAGAGAGTGAGAATGTTAATGCTTTCCTTAAACATACACCCCCTCCTATCTCCCCTATTTGTGAGGATGATGTGATAGAAGAGAATAAAAACATAGATAATCATGATTATCATAATTATTCTTCTCTTGATACCTCTCCTTTTAGTGATTAAGGTATCGTGGTGAAAGAAGATACAATCATTGAGAATTATGAAGATCTTGCTTATCCTTCTCCTCATCCCCTTTAGGTAGATACTTTACCACAAGATAATGAAATCATAGACACATTTCTCAACATTACTTTACCTAATCTCTATTCCACTTTTTCTTGTGAGAATGAGATTTTAAATGATGAGGATGATATATCAAGGTGTTAGATGATCAAATCTTTAAGGTCTATACAACCATCTTTATGATCCTTCCCCTACTTATCCTATTTTAGAAGATATTAGGGAACAAAGGAATAAAACCATAAATTATCATGAAAATCATAGTTATCCTTCCCCTGGTGTCTCTACTTGTTGTCAAGAAGATACTTTGATCGATGAAAGTCATCAGAATCTTAGTTTTCCCCTTTCGCCTAGGAGAACCTTTACTAACAAGAAAGAAAATGCAACCATGGATCATTCCCTTAATTGTAAGGAATTCACCTTGGAAGAACCAATCCTTGAATTTAAAGAGCATTTGGTTTGTATTTCTCCTAAAAAACTCTCCTCCTAGAGAGACTATCATGCTACAATAAAATCAAAAAAATAGTAATGTGTCTCCCTTGGGTGATGGTAAAAGGTGATACTAGATTGCCCTTTATTAGAGATACATCAAACCAAGACCACAAAGGTTATGAATGCACAAGTGTCCATTGGATTCCCTTCAATTAATGGACCTCCTACATATCATGTGGGGCATCCTAAGAATCATCTAATTCTTTACCCACCTTTACACAAACCTCAAACTCAAAGCAAACCCGAACTTATCCTTTACCGACCTAAGAATAATTATTGTACCAACTAATTCATAATACTATTGCTCATAAATATAACACTAGAAACAATATGCAACTAGCACAAACAACTTCAACATCCCTCCCTTTCCCTAATCCCATTTTTCCTAGTGCTCCCCATTTAACTTTGCATAGTGGAAAGGATTACAATCCTGATGAACAACTTAAAAATACTCCTGCAAAGATATCCCTATGGGACCTAATTCAAGATTCACCTAATTATCACACAATGATTCAAACAACCTTGGAACAAGTTCATGTCCCTTCTAATGTGCAACTAAATGACATACCAGCCATGATCGAATGAAGAAATGATGACATTTTTGTCCTTGAAAATGAACTCCCCCCTTTGGAAGTCGAAAAAGAAAATGATGGTTTAATAATCAGAGCTTACTACAATACGATAGGGATAAAGCAAACCCTTTTTGACAATGGCTTATCCCTTAATTTGTGTAGCGTAAACCTCATGGATAGGCTTCATGTGGATAAATCAAAACTTCAACTGATCTCTTCATCTATTAGTGGATTTAACAATGTTGGAAGGGAACCACTTGGTGTGATTACTTTGCCTATTACATATGGAAAAGCTACACTAGACACACCTATCCATGTTGTACCCGATAATCTTTCATGTACAACCTTGTTTTAGGTAGACTGTGGATTCATGCAATGCACAAGGTCCCTTCTAATCTTTATCGTAAAATCAAGTATGTCTACAACAACATAGTGTAGACACTTGACACTAATCATGAGCCTTATATTGTATTACAAATTGAGAAAAAAAGAAAGAAAAATCTTTGAAAACATTAATGCCAACTACACAAGTAGAACTTGTGAAATAGAAAGACAAAAAAACACATTAAAGAATTCATGAAACTATTAGAAGATGATTTGGGTTCCTTAGACTTTGAACTAGCATTCATGGGAGAATACAAGAATATAAACAAAGACTATGAAAAGGGAAAATAAAAAGAGGGAATGTCAACTAAAAATTTGAAAGACCCTTTGACATCATCCACCTCAACTAGTTCAGAACATAAGACAACAAATTACACAACCAAATTTGATGAAACTGAATATCAACAACCAGTGAATCCTAAAAAATGAAAAACCTTTATAGAAGAGGTTATGAGCTTATGAAACAAATTGGAAATAGTGGAAAAGTATGTGGTGCTAGAGAAAAAAGCATCGATGTCCCTATAGAGCATAACATTCAAGAAACAACTCATGGTCTTGGTTATTGTCCTTTGATAGAAATAAGAAAGCCTTCACCTGATATCAACACTATCACAAATGATTATTTTAAAGAAATACAAGAAATAAGAAAATATTCTCTTAATGTCAATGTCATCATGCAAAACAATAATGATTTGAATTCATTAGATTTTACACCCTTCTATAAAGGAGAGAACAAAATCTCACAATCTAGAGAGTCTTGCATAAGTATGACATCTTGTAGTAAGCAAGAGATATCTTTCTTGAAAAATAAATGAGCCTCTTCTACCATTGATCAATAGGGTATCTTGTTGGGACTCCTCCAAGATCATTTAATATCTATCCCTCTGAACTCAAAAGAAATTTTACTACAAAATTCATTTTGTGCTTATTCATAGAGTTCATGATCATGATACTAACAAATGTAAGGCTTTAAGTAATAAAATTCAACATCTTAAGGATTTTGGAACTCTTCCTTGTGTTGAAGCACATAATTCTTATAATTGATACTTATTTTCATCCTATTCAGCTCACCCTTGTCCTGCTCTAAGTGGAGGCAAGGGCTTAGGTAGCCTTCTCCTCATATGTCACTTGTTGCCTCTTTTGGCTAGTTGATCACCTTTCATGAACATATAAGAACAAGCTTGGGATGTGGACAACATGCCTTAAGTTACCTCACATGTGACATACTCCCTTTTTCATAACATAGCTTATTGGAAACATATGACTTGGGGATATGTGCAGGATCATGATGAGCCAAAAAGTGGCAATATGATGGGTATGTGTAGGGTATGTGGCTAACAACTTTTTTTTTACCCAAAATTGATGAAACAAAAAGGGTTTTTTAAGGAGATTCTCATCTTTCCACCAATATAAATTATTATTTACTTTGAATTTAATAAATAATTATTATTCATTTTCTATTTGAATTACAACTAAAGTCTTGATTGATTGGTTGACTGAAAAAAATCTATAGCTTTCAAACTGTATCACATTTTATGAATCTGAAATATGTGTCACATTCTATGCTTCGCATACTATAGGATTAAAAAAAATGAATTTCATGAAGTTTTGACCAAGTTAAGGTGGTCAGCCATACGAGTTTTTATATTTTTTAAAAGTTGTAATAGAAATTTCATAGTTAATTATTTACTTGGAAAAAAATTACAAAAAAATATGCATCACATCGGACATGAGTCCTCTACTTATATCTAAAATATTATAAAAAAATATTATCATTTTATTATGGTTAGGGTGGTCAGACACCTTATTTTTTCCCTAAAATTTAAGTGCTACTGCATTGAAATTTTAAATTTTCACCAAATAGATTTTTTTTTAATAAATAAACCTAGTAGTTTAGAAACTACATTCAATTTTCTACAAATTTTATTCTTACATATTTTTGAAATAATATAGATAACTTATTCAAATTTTTACATCAGGTTGCCTAACTCTGATTTTTCTAAATTTTATTGCCACTTAAGGTCCTGTTTTTCCCATGATGATCCTACACATACCCTTGGCATAGGAATTTCTAAATAATCTCTCATGTCTTCTTCTACTTTAAAGCAATTGCTCATTGTAATGGTGTTAGAAACAACTTTAAAGTGGGGGCATACATTGGCACTCATGTTTCACTACGTGATTTTTCTTTTTCTTCTTGTGATGTGTTATCTCCTTGGTGGTGTCATTGAGCTTTATTTCCTCCAAAAGCATGATATTTATTTTCCCTTGTCCTCTCTTGGAAACATTAGATACAATGTTCCCCAAGATAAGACCTTTCACTTTTCCTCTCTTGGAAATAAGATGAGACCTTTTGCGCTTGCCCTCTCTTGGAAGCACTAGGTATGATGTTCCCTAGGATGAGACCTTGTATTTATCCTCTCTTGGAGATGTTAATCATGATGTCCCCTAAGATTAAGACCTCACATGAACTAAGAAACATCCCTTTGAACATACCTTACACTCTTTTGGAATTTATAACAATTATTATATGGCCACCTTGCATAACACAATTTGCATGCCTATAGAGGCATCATGTTTATTCATGAGCTCCAAGCATACAAATTTTTGGTTGTCTCATGAAGCTCAAAAATAATTTTTGTGTGGCACCTTATTAAATTTATTATGAGGTATAACTTTGGTATGGTTTGAGTGGGAAGCCCAATTTGGGGCATGACTTTTCCCATAGCCACTCACATTTGTGTGAGAACATATCTGCCGTATGTGTCTCACCTTCTTGGATTACTCACCCAATGGAAATCCAAGATTTTTTTTGCCTCAAAGTGAGTATGAATTTTTGGACAAACAACCTAGATGTGATCCACATCATGTTAGAAAAATGGACGAAGGTTGATCCACCTTTTTTTTTTTACTTGTTCTTGTTTCTCTCTCTTTTAGTCATTGACATTACATGATCATGTATCTTGATGTTGCAGATCATACACCTTGTGCATGTTCCTTTGTGCTTATGCCTGTTTAACTTAGGATCTTAGATCTTGGGGGTTTGACTACCTCCTCGATCTTTGATATCCTGGACCATCTGAATTGATATTATTAGACCCCTCTTGAATGTACATTTTAGTGTGTGTTTCAAGTAGGTTCATCCTCTCGCTAAAGTGGGGGCTAAATGCAGTGTCAAAAAATGGGTCCTTTTACATTTTCACTCTCGGGTATGTGCAAGATCATGATGGGCCAAAAATTTGCAATATGATTGGTATGTGGCTGATGACTATTTTTTTACCCAAAATTAATGAAACAAAAAGGGTTTTTAAAGGAGATTCTTAGCTTTCCACTGATATAAATTATGCTTTACTTTGAATTTAATAAGTAATTATTAATCATTTTCTATTCAAATTATGACTAAAGTCCTGATTGATAGGCTAATTGGAAAACATCTATAGCTTTCAAATGGTATCACATTTTTGAATTCAAAACATGTGTCACATTATATGCTTCATATACTATAGGATTAAAAAAATAAAAATTGAATTTCATGAAGTTTTGACCAAGTTAAGGTGGTCAGACATACGAGTTTTTATATTTTTTAAAAAGTTGTAATAAAAA